>JBCNJP010011787.1:0-14945 GCA_039602395.1 Deinandra increscens subsp. villosa
TCGCCTTAAACAATCTATTCACAGATAGTCAATATCATTCGTAAGAGTCATTGCTATAGCAATTTCATATTTCTTCATAACATAAGTTAAATCAATGAACATACTTTACACAACTGATTCCTTCAAAATTTCCTCTGTGAGATAGATTCACCTTGATTACACACAAGGTTGATATTAGGATCTATATATATAAGCTTTACTAGAGAAGAAATATATCTCATTGTTACTTTAATTTTCTTATTTCTAGGAGAGCTACCTCCCCCAGATCCTACATATCATAATTAAATATGCTACATTCACATTATCTTTTTATATCAACAAGAACCCATTAAATGAAGTCTCCTCAACATTGCATTCATACTTTTGTGTTTGCCCTAGGTAATACAAACCTTTAAGTTACATGTATAACTTTTCATCTAATTCACCAATCAAAATGTATTTCGTACATTAATCATGTGAATTAACAGAATACAAACTAAGGAAGAAGAAATTAAAATCATACTAGTTTAAATCCTAACACCATGAGCCCTGGGTAATGCAAAATTTCGAGGATGTTTCATGTATACCTTTCATCCAATTCACCATTCAAGAATGCACTTTTCACATTCATAGGGTGAATTTACAGATTATAAACTGCTGAAGAAAAGAAAAATAAAAGTATAGTAGTTTAAATCTTAAAACATGAGCATATACGTCAAAGAAATCAATTATTTCCTTAGTCTAAATCCTTGAATAAATAGCTCAACTTAAAGCTCATATATGTAACCATCAAACTTGTACTCGGGAAGCAAATGAACACAATAAGGTTTCTATATACCCAGAACATACAACACATGATTTCTTACTTGCAACTTGATTCATTGTACCCGAGTATACCTACCATGCAAGTCATCATTCTGAATTGAGAAAATTCAGAAACAAAGAAACATAATTCTCTACCGAATTATACTTTTGAGTCCAAATTCAATTTTGGGTTCAAAGACTTAAAAAATTTGCATAGGGGAATATCCGACCATAATTTTTGTCTATAAATACTTTTCGCCTGAAAGAACATCTATGTGTTGTATTAAACCTTCCATAACTGTAAGTTTAAGCAATAAATATAAAATCATAAATATCTCTAATCTTAAAGTAAACTAAGACCCGATAGTTACCACAAACTGAATAAAGCCTATTCTAGAAATCATAAATTTCATAAATATTAGAAAGAATGTTGATGCATAAATTTAGGTCTTCATGTGAAGTATCAAATACAAGACAAAAGGCTACAAAGATGTGTTGTCTGAACTAGAGGCGAACTGCCAGTTCGGACTCACACGAACTTGTCCGAACTGGCAATTAGGATGGTCGTGGTTTTGCACTTTGAAGTTCAATTATAAATAGCTTGTCTTGTATAGAGTTAATAACTTCTGGTCATATCTTCTGTGTGTTTTCTGTGTAATCTTTCTGTGGTTAATACAAAAGCATTTGTATTTACTCATTGTGTTCATACGTTTAAGATAGATTTCGAAACGACCGAGTAGATGATCCACCGCTAACGCATCTTTCAAGTGGTATCAGAGCATTAGGTTCATTCTATTGGTCGGAAATCTCTGTTTTTCATCATTTAGAGTCAAATTTTTGGGGTTATTACAAAATCTAATCAACTTGTACTCGTTTGATCATCTCAAATGTGCTTTCTGTGAAAAATCTTCTCCTAAAGCGTTCCTTCTGAGTTTATCTGTATCCGTGTTGAATATCTCGTCCAAAAACACTGAAAATCGCGAAATTCGAGTTGCAAATGTTTTGGGTCGTTTCCAGTTTGGCTAAAATCTGAAAATCTACAAAATAACCGCTCCGAACTCAAGGTTCGGATGAAGTTCGGTAAATTTTCAAACGAAGTAGGAGTTTGGAAGTGTTCGGTTGAGAGTTTTTATCAAGTTCGGACATTCAGTCAGTTTGGATCTAGGTTCGGCTATTTTCTGGTTCGGGTTCAGTTCGATCCATCCGAAGTCAAGGTTCGGCAGGGTTCGGATAAGCAATTTTTGAGTTCGGATTCAGTTCGGGAAAACCGTAAAGAGTTACGGGGGCTAATAGCAACCAAAACGACTGTCTCGGAGAGATCTACACTTTTACTGCCTAATGGCTAGTACCCTCCATTTTGATACCCAAAATCCACTCCTAAGACCTTCATTTTTGGGTTTAAAGTTTTTGTGTATAAGTTTTCAGAAAAGATGAGTGATTTTCAAGCGTTTGCCGCAATTCAGAATTCGATGCAAGCTACAATGCAAACAATGATGAACTATGATAATGAAATTGGAACAAGTTAGAAAGTTCCCAAATTATTAAAATTGGAAGATTATCATAGTTGGGTTAAACGGTTTGAAGCGCATGTTGATACGAACGATGTTGATATGTGGTTGGCTTTCACTGAACAATATATCTATCCTAAGGATGCTTCTCGAGAGCGATTTTTCAAAGAAAATTCACTTCTGAACAAAAAAAAAGCGTATCAAGCTGAGAAGAAGGCATATGGTACTTTGACAATGGCATTTCCTAAAGAATTGATACATCAATTTTCTGCTAACTATACATCGAAAAGATTATAGGAAGCATTGCAGAAAAGATGTAAGGGTAATGACCAATACAAGAAAAGTCGTCAAAAGGTTTTGAAAAAGGAGTTCGATAGTTTCAAACATTATCAAAATGAATCGATTTCAAATCTGATTGCAAGATTTGCACATTTGATGAATGAGATGAGTTTGGTGAGTCTTACAAAGGAAGATGTTGATTTAAAAGAAAAGATTTTGGAGGCTTTACCTGAGAAATGGGAAAATTATGTGATGATGATTACTCATGATAAAGAGTATTCGGGTTTGTCTTTCAATGATTTGATTCAAAGAATACAAGCAAGGGATATGGAGTTAACGGTGAATAAGTCACTACCTGCTCAAATCCAGAATCCTGCTGTGTATTATGGTGAAAATGATTCAACCATGAATGTTGTGAAGTCACATATTGGTAATTCTGCACCTCCTACAGCATTCATTGCCGGTAAATCTGAAAACTCTAGTTATTCTTCTGGTTGTACTGTTTCAATTCCTAGTTCTTCAACTCAAAATGCTTTATCTGCTCAAACAACCGATGATTATATGGCTTTAATGTCTGCATTGGTATCTTCATATTTTGGAGTTATTACTGGTTCAGTAAGTAACGCAGAATTGACAAATGAAGATTATGATCAGATCGATTATGATCATTTGGAAGAAAATGGATTTGAATTGGCAGTATGCTATGTTGGTTCGAAGAACGAAGAAATTTTTTAGCAGAACAGGGAAGAAAAGATTGAATCAAGATGGAAAGATTGGATTAGACAAATCTAAAGTTAAGTGTTTCAAATGTTTGGTGTATGGACATTTTGCCCGAGAATGCCCAATGTCCACTGAAAATAAATATGAAGACTGGTCAACATGCTCATTTGGTGATTACGTCCTCAAATCTAGGTCAAATCAAGATCAAAAAGCATCTGATTCTGTTGATAACAAACATGACAGAAAGTATTTTGGCATCCAGATGAATTTGCCTGGAATGCGGATTCTGATGTTACAAAACTGTCACATGCTCCTATTACTGTTGCTTTGACAGCTCGTCATGATGATGATAGTATTCTCACTGATTCTGATTCTAATTCAAGCATATCATTGGTCAAAGAGGTTTTGCCAAAGGTAACTGATAACTCAAAGGTCGAAGAATCTAAATGTCTTGAATGTGTGAAGTTACGCAACAAGAATGCAAGTCTAGAAAGAGGTTCTGAATTATCGACTGAAGAGATTGTGGTGCTAAAGAAAGAATTGGAAGAATTTCAGAAGAAATATTATGAATTGGTTCATGTTCATGAAGATGTGATGAAAGAAAAGAGTAAATTGGCTGAAGAATGTGAAAATGCCAAAAGCTGAAGCATTAGATGTAGCACAAGATTTTGAAAATCTATTTGAGAATAAGCTATCCAGTTCAACAAAAGTATGAAAAAGCTAATGCACTTGTTGTTGAATCTGCTGCTGACAATTGAGAAACTTCAAGACAAAATTGTCTACACTTCAAGATTCAAATGTTCTTCTTCGAGATAAGAAATGAAGTTTTAACAAAGGATGTGGAAATATTCAAAAAGAAGTGGGAGAAAGTTACAGAAGAAGTCTTAGCTGAATGTGAGATCAGAAAGTTGCAAACGTATGAGTACAATGACCTCAATGAAAAATTCAGTCAAGTCACAAAAAGAGGTGTTTGCTGCTCAACAGAAGATTTCTGAATTAAAGCTGGAGATTTTGGAATTACAAAGGCAAGTCAAGAATTGCAACTTATCACCGACTTTGCTAAACTTCTCTGTATAAGCAGGATAGGAGTGAAAATAGTTCCAAAGAGAATGATATTCACAAGGTTCCTCAACCGGTGGATTTATCTGAATTTACTTCTGCATCCTCTTGATCCAAAAGCTGAAATGCATGATTATTCAAAGTTTGCTACACCAGCCAAGAAAAAGAAGAATAAGTCAAAGAAGAAAGTTACTTTTGCTGAAGCTCCAACTGTTTGTTTCAAGTTCATCATGTCTGAAAGATGAAAATGTTTTTGGAAAAGTTGCAGAAATGTTCAAGTTCTTCATCTGAAGAGGAAGCTGCTAAATCTTTGGTGCAAGAGAACAAGCTGAAGGAAATTAAAGATCAATTTACTAGAGAAGCAAAAGGAAGAGATGCTTCTGGTTCTCAATCTGGATCTTCAAAGACCTTAGGGTTTCAAGCATAAAGGTTTGGGATTTGAGATTAAAGATGTTCCTGTTCAAGCTCAGCAATCAAAGAAGAAGGAGAAAGTGTTGAAGATCAAAACTCAAAAGAAATCACCTCCTCAAACGCAATCAAGTTGTTTTATTCTTCTGGAGGTTCTTCATCTGAATCAAAAGGTATCTTCATAGAGTCCATCTCCGAGGTATGATTCTTATGATGATTTCTTTGATAATTTTGGTTCTGATCATTCTTCTTGTTCTCAAAATTCAAAGAATTTTTCAAATGTTTTTAAATTCCGTGAGAGACTTTGTTATGCATGTCGCCAGCCTGGACATCTTGCTGCTGACTGTCCCACGACTGCATATATCCACAATACTACTAAATATGTGGATAACAAAGGTTAAATTTTTAATGAACCATGGTCTCCAAAAGTCAAATCATCCCGTAAGTCGTCCTGGTTCAAACCAAGTACGCCTGTTGATTCTGATTCTGGTTCTGATCAAAAATCAAAATCTTTAAAAATATGGAAACCAAAGATTGTTTCCAAGGCCAACAATGACTATGTGGAAGACACCGGGCGACCCGACGCTGTTGAATCGGGTCGATCCCAGAGCGACTAATGTTTTATTTGGTGTTAGCAGGTATTTCAGGAAGACCTATCGGTAATTGAAAGATTGCTGGTGGTGAAATATCTGTGATAACTTAAATTGAATTTCCAAATCAATTTTGTTTTCAAAATACTAGACTGCTAGTATTCATGTTGGTTGATCAATTTCTGATTTTGTTTTTCACTCCGTCTCATTTTGAGGGGGAATTTGTTTTTTGAAAATCCAAAAATAGTGTGTTGTTTTTCAAATGTTAAAAAATGAATATCTAAAAATAGAGTTTGTCATTTTTAGGGGAGAAAATTTGAAAAGAAAAAACATTGAAAAGTGCAAAAATCCAAAACATTGAAAAATGAGAAATTGTATCCGACATGATTGGGAAATGATGGTACATTGGCTGACATTGTCTGACTCATGGATAAAGTATATGAAAAAGCCATAAGACGATTGTTCGATGTGCTAGGTAGGCTCGGCAAATCAGAAAGTATACAAATGTGATATACACTTAAATCTGATGCTTGACCTAGTGGACAACATCTTGATCCATATCTCATGATATATCAAGAAATGGTATGTGAAAAGAGAAATGAGAAGTCACTGTGTATACATGTGTTCATTTTGCAAAGATATAAACTTGTTTGATTAATTCATTTGTTTTCTTAAATGATCGGACTATCTCTGCGTGTCCACAAGACCGACCTGATAGTTGTTCATTTAAGGTTCTGCTTTATTTTCTTTGGTGTTTCGTATAACTCATCGGACTTTCTCTACGTGTACGGGAGTACCGACCTGATTGTTGTTGGGTTATACAATTTCAACTTGTTTTTATTTTCTTATTTTGTTGAATCCAAGGCCTTATTTGCGTATCGAAAGATCGACCTTAAGGTAGATGATTTAACGTTCTTATTTCTTTTTGCATGGAACACAGTTGAATATATCATGAATACAATCACTATGTGTTAAATCACAAGTAAAATCACAAAATGTGATAAGCAAAGCATATCTAAGTATGTCTGATAGTGTGGGGTACACTGGTCAATGCAAATCTAATCAATACTTTAACATATCCTGATGATATGAGTATGATTATGCCAGAGTTTATAGTTAGACAAATTATATCTGCAATCGAGCATGGCTTATGTGCTACAATAATTGAAATTGAAGTGTAGTTCAGCATGTTATGACCAATATGATCCCAAGTTGTGATCTTTCTCACAAAAGACAAAAATAGTGTCTGATTGTGTATTGCATTTACTTTTCTATATCAGAAAATACCAAAAAGATTTTATGTGTGTTTTGATATAAAGTTTTGGAAAATCAAAAAGATTTTACTTCTTATTTCTTTTCGATTGATCAACACGGAATACAAAATCAATTTCAAAATCAAAATATCTTGGAGTCTCGAAGACACGTTTTGCGCCAAAATTATTTATGTTGGCAGGTTTCTAAGTGGAAAGAAAACATCACAACTTCAATTTTTCTGAAGCTGTTGATAAAAAGATTACACAAGCTGCAGCAATGTCAAGTATTCAAGATCAGACTCATCATCAAGTTGAGGGAGAGTTTGATTGAAGATACCAGTTTATGTGGAAGATGATACTGCACATGTCGAAGGGGAGTTTGTTGATGCATAGTTCTAAGTCGTCATGTGAAGTATCAAATACAAGACAAAGTTACAAGATTGTGCTTATCTGAACTAGAGGTGAACTGCCAGTTCGGACTCACACGAACTTGTCCGAACTAACAGTTCAGATGATCGTAGTTTTGCACTTTGAAGTTCAACTTGAAATAACTTGTTTTGTATATAGAACAAGTGGGACAACCCACGCTTCGCGGCGGGGTCTTTACATGTCGTTTATGTCAATTTTAATGAAGAAACCGAACATCATTACTTCTATAAACTTTGAGAATGCATATGATTGCCAAACCTTCTGTAATTCATATACTATTACGCAATAGTAAAACCACATATAATAGTAATAGGCAATAAAACAAATTTAGATCCCATTTGAATATGAAGTTGTTGAATAACATGGGCTAATGGTGATTTAATACAACTACAACTAAAAAAGTCAAATTTGTTATGTCCTGCTTTCGAGAGAAATAAAAATGCTGCAAGTGTAACATACAGCATAAATCATTTAAGTAGATTAAATAATTTAATAACTAACACAATATTTGATGTAGATACCTTCAATAGTCTGACACCAACGATCACCATTTATCTCTCTGCCCTTATCCACCATTCTCCTTGTTTGATTTGTCATCCAGATTTATATATATGTGCAGATTTGGGTCAAATATACCATGAGATTTAAAAAGGGTGGAGCTGAGAACCATCTTGAGGTCGAAGGAGGCGTGTGCTGGAGGAAGGCACACATGTATGGCCGATTGTGTGTTTGAACATGTATGTTTATAAAGCAGGTAACTGAAGTGATCATTATGTAGTGTTTCTATATATAAGATGTGTTATTTGAGACCCTATGTCTACAATGGTCAGGTATGCCCCTGTGTTGCATAAAAGTTTCTTTGGCATTCCCTTTTTCAGTCCCCGTTAATGCCAAACTATGTAATCTAGAAACACATAATTCAGGAAAGTTACCAAATCTTGAACAAAAGCATTTGAAAAAAAGTCCACATACCTGGGTTGTAGTCGATTCCTCAAACATGGTAAGAATATCAAGTATGTGATCCATAATTTTTATACGTGGTAACCTTTGCAACTGTTGATTCTGATAACAATGAAATACATGACAATGTGTGGCTGTAAAATTAGTAACCGAACATAACTAACCGATAGTTTTATGTCAAAGATCTCAACAATTGCATTCTATTCTAAGGACTTGTTTGTATCAAACCGATGGGTCATATCTAAAACCGTCAATTATGAGTTGTGATGCGTAAAATTTGGATATATAAAAATCTGGTCAAGTTTTAAAGGGTAAATACCAAGAGACCAAACTACACACCAGGGCAGTGCACCCGTCGTATGTAGTACAGTACTGGTAAGAACCGGATATCAATCCGTGGACGCGATGACAATCTCCCGATACCGAATCGTCGCTAATATTTAACCGATGAAATGATTTGGTGAACTAATAATGATAACTACTCTATAAAAATAAAACCGACAAAAACAGCTAACAACCGGATAAAATGGTGGAAAATCCGAAAAAGGGATGCATCACCTAGACTCGACTCCTCTAGACTCGCTCGGACCCTCGGATGACTAATACCATGAACACTATCGTCTAATGTGGAAAACTGGACTACCTAGGACTATAGACACATCCCGAATAATCCGGAAATCCTAAATGAAGCACGGATAGTAAAACTGTGAAAACTGCCTAACGGACTAGCTACTTCGATCAAAGTAAACTAATCCTACATGAAATAGAAAGCTACGGGAGAGGTCTCTCAATATAGTGCCTATACCATGCAACGATGATGATTCCAAACACTTATGACCTAAAAACCGCTAAACATGAATAAATAGCATTGAATCTTATGTTCACAAGCAATCTATCCTATTAAACGATGTAAAGCAAGCTTCTAGCCTATGAAATGGTTCGGTCAAACCTATCTCATATAGATATTAACTAAATCAGCCCCAAACCAATGATAAACCATCAAGTAGGAGTTCTCCTATCAAGCATCAAACGTTTGACCAATAAAAGTCAACCGTTTAACAATAAATAAAACAACACATACTAGTAGTTCTACTAAATATGGCAATTAATCCACATGATCCATCATTAATCAAAACCAAATCAGCATACAAAATCATCATAAATAATTCCAAATCATCATCCAAGCAATTTTCACGTGTTCATAGCAAAAAGTCACCCGAAACGGGTCAAGCGAGCCTAAATTCGTCTAATCTAAGTGATACAAAGATGAATCAGCCAAGATACATGTTTAATAACAATAAAAATCGAATCTTGGGACTGACCATGATGAAGAACCAGATCAAAAAGCTAAACGATGAAGAACCGACTTAAAGATCCGATCCACGAGAGCTAAAATCTTCAAATTTCTTCTTAAAAAGCCTTGATCTTGACCCTTTTTCCTTCCAAGATGATTCCAATGTGTTTAGGGGTATTTTTAGGGTTTTTTCGAAGTCCCCGCATGAAAGAAATGCGGCTGGAATCATTTTTATAGGCTGAAAATCGCGTCTGTGAAGCATCAGGTGGTCTGGGCCGAGAAACTGGGCTGCTCTGGACAAAATAAAAGGGACTGAAACGGGATTAAAATCAGTAAGAGTTTCTGTGCCAATGGTTTGTGCTCCGCCTGAGGACAAGAGGTCACGGGTTCGACCCCCGTGTCCTCCATTTTATTTTTTTTATTAGCGCTGGGTGTGCTGCTGGGCTTCTGCTTAATGCTGCTGGGCCGGCGGACTGGGCCTGGGCTGACAAAGAGACTGGGTTGCACTGGTGAATGCTGCTTGGGCTGATGCAGCAAAACAAATAATAGATTTTATTTTTCTTTCATAACTTTTGCTTCCGAACTCTGTTTCCGCTCTCGATTTTTCCAAAATTCTTCTAAAAGTCATCACGCCCACACTAAACACCTAAAATTCACAAATAAAAACAATTAAGCACCATATCTTTTATAATTTCTTAATTAAAATTCTAACTTGCAAAGTTTTCTCAATTAAAAAGCAAATTAAATGTGAACTTTAAATATTTATCAAATAATAACCAAAGATCCAACAAATCATCTAATATTCAAATATAAACATTTAAGCACCAAAACTTAATAATTCTTAATTAAAAACCAATTAAATGAAGGGATTTTATTTATATATTTTATGTATAAGATGCCAAGCATCAAGTTGGATATAGACTCTCCTCTAATTACATTCATTTATATATTCGAACCTATTATCATTCACACATATATAATGTTCGTTGGTTTATTTCTTGGCTTATGAATGACACTTACCACACTTAAAGTAGAATCTTAAAGAGCCCCTTTGTTTTCATGTCTTAAAAAATCTGATTTCAAAACCCATATTAAGATCTTGAAAAAATTAAATTCCACATCCAAACGGCCAGGTATTGTCTGGAACGACTGTATGAGGTTTATTCCATTTATTTAGCATAACTTAGTTAGCCTCGGATTGAATAATCTTCTTTATTTATTGATTTTGGCTTCCAATGATTTTTTTAGAGGATGAACATACAGTTTTATGGCTCATACTACTATTTTGATTTTTCCTATAATCACCTAACTCAATGAAAGCCAACTTAGTCAAATCAAAATCTTAAATTAGCAAATCGAATATCTTAAGTTTTAATACTACTTACAGTAACATTATAAAATTGTAGACGGTATTCCACCACGAACTATCTTCGGATCACCAACAAAGGCAAGAAACAAATTCATCTATAGAATGAAAAAATCGATTCTTGTATCCATTAATTCAGAGCTAATCATTTAGACCAAGAAATGGTCAAACCATGTTAGTCTATATCATAATCCATTAAGATTCTATGATCAAAATACAATGATGAATCCAAATGAAGAAACATAAACGCTTACGTTGATTAATCGTTGAAGAGTGTAAGCTCGAATGCACTGCTGCAATGAACTGCATCAACATCTTGATTACAGAAGTTCACAAAACTCCCTAAATATTATCCCCATTAACTTGCAATCACATCTTGGAGGGCAATGATGTGCCTGAAACATGATTAAAAGGCAATGATGTTGAAGGGTATTTATTATCAGCCATTTTAATGGTGGTTTACCTTCAAAACTCATAGTGTGGCCTGCAACAAAGAACCCCCTCAAAGCCGTTGTAGTTACTGAGCTGCAAACCACCAAATCTGGGGGTTATTAGTTGCAATCATGAGTTCAACTATCATTGAGGCATTAGATCGAACACCTTGTGAGCAGATCTAAAGAACATATAAAAACAAATAATTAAAATAACCTTGAGAAAGAAGTTATAAAAACAAAGAATTGAAACAACATTGAGTGTGCACCTGCAACCCTAAACTCATAGTGTGGCCTGCAACAAAGAACCCCCTCAAAGCCGTTATAGTTACTGAGCTGCAAACCACCAAATCTGAGGGTTATTAGTTGCAATCATGAGTTCAACTGTCATTGAGGCATTAGATCGAACACCTTGTGAGCAGATCTAAAGAACATATAAAAACAAATAATATAAATAACCTTGAGAAAGAAGTTATAAAAACAAAGAATTTAAACAACATTGAGTGTGCACCTGCAACCCTAACCTTGAGAATGAAGATATAAAAACAAAAAATTCTTCATTCTTCCCGAAACAGGAAGCAAACCTAGATCTGAACCCTAAACAGAAATGGCCAGAGAGAAGAACATATTCAGATGTCCGGCGGTTCGTGTGGTGTCTTCGTGGAAGGACAGAGAAGAGGAAGGCCAGAGGGAGGCGTCTTCGTGTGGTGTGTAGAAGCAGGTATCGGGATGGGATGTTGGTGTGAAGCAGTTGTAAACCACAATTTTTCAAAGGTACTACAGTCACCTGCTACATATTTCATACGATACAGCACATAAAGTTAAAGCAGATCACTTGTACCCATGGCTTTAGGAATTGGACTTTGATTTGTGCTTCAATAACTTGTACCTAAAGTATTAAAATTTGTACTATAAGGTGTATTATGTTAATATAGGAGTAATTCATAACTACTAGTCATATCTTCTGTGTGTGTTTCTGTGTAATCTCTCTGTGGTTAATACAAGTCATTTGTATTTACTCGTTGTGTTCTACGTTTTATATTGATTTCATCACGACCGAGTAGACGATTCACCGCTCACGCATTTACAGATAAAACCTGAAATTTATGGAATCCCTCTTTGACTCTGATGTCTCATTTATTTAAATCTCCCACTTCATCCATATATGTCTTCAAAACTTTTAGAGAGCTCATCTTGATAGTTATATCACAACACAAATAATCTCACACCTTTTATTTTGTCGAAACAAAAAATTTCCAATAAATTTATAGTCAAACATCAAAATATAATTAAATATTTTCCTTCTTTTCTAAAAGATTTCTAAAGAAAGTAATCTCATCAAAACACCAACCAAAACTTGATGTTTTCATTTCAGAAACTATAAAGTGTTTCAATATATTCATTATACGTACGTGTTCCATGTGCTAACACATATATACCAAAAACTTGCTCGCACAAGACCTGGGTTTTCGGAGCTATATTCATCCAGCACCTAATAAAACCATTTCAACCAAACAACCCCTTAATCTCCAACACATGCAAATAGCCGCCATAAATCGCACCAATAAACGTGTCATGAAAACCGACACAAAAAATGCCACACCCCCAAATAACCACCAACGGAGTTTATACCGTTAAGGGGTGCGGCTAGACCAGGATCCACAACCATTAGTTACAAATACTAAATGAATCAGAGTTAGTTCAAAAATCAGTTATAAAGTAAAGTCTCAAATACAAACGCAGCGGAATAAATATTGTCTTAGCACTAACCACGTGCTTTACAAATCCTTTGTTTAAAATTCCCAATTAAGTTTAACAGAAATAAAATTGTCTTCACGTGCCATGCCAACCTGCTCCGGATATACTCCTCAGCGATCTGCAAAAGTTTAAACCACGCAAGTGTCAACCTAACGGTTGGTGAGTTCACAGTGGGCTTGTCATGCATTGGCCCGGTCTCATAATCATAATTTGTATCAAGGTATACTTACATAGTATTTGTTTGTGAAAAGCAATGCTAAATGTTATGTCTTAGTTTATAAAGGAATTGTCCGTGACCTACGTCATCGGGTATGAACTAGTTTTGTAAAATTAAAGTGCTCAACCGATATCGCGGGTAGCTAATCCGTTGTTCCATGCACTAAGGAAGTTTGCACCAAAGCTGACTATAAATTATTGTAGTGGCCGTGCCATCTAGTACTGCGGACCTACGTCATCGCGGTTTTGCCTCCCCCGTGTCCTCTCGGGATCACGGTCAAATAGGCTGATATTGTACCTCCGTGCACTCCCCGTGCCACGGGGCGGAGTTTGTCAAACTCCAGTAGATCTACCCAACATCCCCTCGCTTTACAATTAATGGTACAATTTAGTTGAGGACTTTTAAGTTATAAGGCATCCTTAGAAAACATGTGATATCATGTGGTTCAGACTTTAACCTACACTAGCCATATTAAAACGGTTTACTTTTGGATTCTCATGGATCCCGAAAACATTTTCAGTTTTGTTTTTCAAACAGTTTGTTTAGGTCCTCAAGTGTTTCCCATAAAACACCTCAAGTCATCAAGTGGGTGCCGAGCACTCCAAGTTTTCAAGTTTATCAGGGAGGTGCCTAGCACTCTCGAGTTTGTCAGCATTGTTTTACTTTTAGTTATTTGGTGTGACCCAAGCGGGTTCACGGTAATCGGGTTAGTGACACTCACCTTTGGTTGCACTGCTACACTTGCTAATAATGTCCAAGTTTGCTTAACGAAGACCTATGAACACGTTTAGGTCTTAAGTATTAGTTTTGTGTCTAATCTTTACTTAACGTCACTATGGCCCATAACATAGCACGTTGGAACTATGACTCGACATACAGACACACGACACCGATGGTTGATCATAAACAAGGGTTCATATATATCAGAAATCAAGGCATGTATCATCATGGCATAATCATGTAAGTCATGGCATAACATTCAAGCAAATTGCACAAGTTTGGATTCTGGTCTCAGTTTCGCTAGCAGTTTCGCTAGTCAGTTTCGCTGTGTGCACGGGCAGCACTTTCGCTAGGCAATACCCGATGACACAGTTTCGCTAGGCTAGTTTCGCTCGAAACTGTTGGCACAGTTTCGCTAGCCTAGTTTCGCCCGAAACTGGTTTGAACTTTCGTTCAGGGAATTTCGCTCGGTAGATTCGCTCGAGCTGGTCTGGTTGGTTTACCCGGCGACACTGCAGTTTCGCTGCATAGTGTCGCTGGATGAAGATATACATAGTTTCGCTGGACAGTTTCGCCCAGAGAACAAGACAGTTTCGCTGGTCGCGAAAAACATACGGATCAGCCTAAAAATCAACCTAACAGCTTCCATTTTACATGCAATTCATTGTTTAGCATACATAGGCATTTACCAACATAAATCAGTAAGCTTTAACACCTTAATCACAGGTTTTTATCATCAAATCACCAAAATGCATTTAAAACCCTAAAATGACTAAAATGGCATAAATCTTCATCATGGATGGATTTCACACGTAAAGTTACTGACTTTATACTAGATCTAGCAATCCTAAGCAACATATCAGAAGATCAAGTGATTCCATGGAGGTTTGGTCATGCTTTTTAAGTAAAACACATAGAAAACATAAAAATGGTGGTTTTGGGACTCACGGTTCGATCCCCAAGCTTGATGGATGATGGTTCAGGGCTGAGATCTCGATGGCTCGGTGTGAATCTCGACTGACCAGATTTCCAGGAGAAAGATGGAGTGTGTGTGTGTTTTGTATGAAATGAGGCAAATAGGAGAACTAGGGTTTATTAAGATTATTTATATCAAAGGCTAGTTTCGCTGGCAGTTTCGCTGGCCGGCGAAACTGGCTCTGGTTATGAATA
>JBCNJP010011788.1:0-14945 GCA_039602395.1 Deinandra increscens subsp. villosa
TCACTTACGAAATTTGATCAACTAATTGCTTAGGCAGTTTTTGACCAAAACAATAACTACCTCACCTGGAAGCATCAATTTGTTACATCCCTCAAAACTATCGTGCTTTATAAACACCTGTCTTTGGAGCCTCCCGCTGAGTCTTCGAGTTCTTGGAACCAGTCCGATGGACTTGTTTGCGCTTGCATAAACGCTACCCTTGACCCCTCGATTGCGCACCTTGCTCTTGGAACTAAAAACGTTGCTAAACTTTGGGCGGTTCTTGAAGAAACCTTCTTCGATCAGGTCTATGCCAAACGTTCCCAAAACAAGACACAGTTTCAACTGTTAAAACAAGGAAATCAGAATGTCACTGCATTCTGTGATGAGGCAAAGAAACTTTGTGACCAACTTTAGACCACCGGTGAAACTGTCCCCGATTCATATCTTGTTCATTAGGTTTTATATGAACTAAATCCTTCGTTTGACAACCTAGTTCTCAGTGTTGAAAATCTGGGAAAACAACCTACTTTTGTTTAGTTGTTTTCCAAGCTTCTTATCCACGAAGAAAGAGTGAAACATCAGAAGCTCTCTGCACCGACCACTCCACCCGTCGCCATGATAGCCTCCAACTCCAATAATCGTCCACCTGCTTGAAACTCTGGTCGTGACCCATGTCAAATCTGCAAAAAGAGGGGTCATGAGGCACCTCAATGTTACTATCGCAATGCCCCAAATAATTGCAACAACAATGTAAGAAACCAGAATACAGAGCAAAAACATCAGAACTTTGGAAGGAACCAAAATTCCGAACGCAACCATTCTTGTGGGTTCAGGGGTTCAGGTGGCGGCGCTGGTAATTCCGGCTCCAACAGTGGCAGCGGCGACAACAACTTCGGTTCTGGTGGTGGCGGCTTCCATCGCGGAAATCAAACGGGAAGAAGCTTTGACAACCGAAACTTTTTAAACCCAAGCAATGGTGTCTGGTATTCAAAATTTCTCTGGTCCCTCTACCTGTTTTTAAGAAACCTCTGCTTGGAGTATTGCAGGTGATGATGAACGTAGGTACAACCCTAATTTCGGTTCCCTTAATTCTCCCCCTTTTAATTCTACTTACTCATTCCCAACCCATATGGACCAACCCCTTACCATCCAACGAAACAACTTAAACCCACCCCCCACTACCATGCCAATCTAGCTCATGGCCCACCCGTCACAGCCCACTACACCATACCCCGGCCCATTACAAATGTCCAAAACATATCAGAGACTTAGCAAACTCAACCTTCCAGTCCCACTCACTTTGGCTTTCAGGCTAATTCTACTAATTTCTCTGAAAAAATTGTGCTCGGTTTGACTCTTGGGTTCCCGACTTCGGTGCTACGTCTCACATGGCCAACTCCCTCTCAATGGTTAATCAAGCTATACCTTATCATGGCACGAAAAAAGTAATTGTTGGAAATGGTACCGCCCTTACTATCACTCATATTGGTGAAACCTTTTTAAACTTCTCTACTCATAAAATAATACTCAAACATGTTTTAATCGTTCCTAACCTAACCAACAATTTAATATCCACCAGCTTCAACCAAACCTTTTCAGCTCTATGCTTTTTCGGCGATGACCACTCAGGCACAAGACCTGTGGCATAACTGCTTAGGGTGCCCTTCTGATTATGTTTTACAATGCATGTCTTTTGTTCATGTTCTACTTCCAATAAACCATGTAATGCATGCAGTAAATCTAAATCCACTAGATTGACCTTTTTGACTAATTTAAAACGTAGCACTACTCCTCTTAATATCATTCATTGTGACATATGGGGTCCTTCCCCAGTTCCCTCTCGATCAAATTATCGCTATTTTATAATTTATATTGATGATTATAGTCGTTTTACTTAGTTGTATCCCCTCACTTATCGCTCCGATGCCATCCATACCTTTCGTCACTTTAAGAATCTTGTCGAAAACTTGTTTTCCACAACGATTAAAAATCTCCAATGCGATGGTGCCCCTGAGCTCACACAAGGAACAATGGCCCGATTCCTAGGTGACTCCGGCATTCCCTACCGCATCTCTTTCCCTTATACCCCTCAATAAAATGGTGCTGCCGAACGGAAAAACTGCCACCTATTCGAAACTGCTCGTTCATTACTCTCACATTCCAATCTATCTAAACACCTAACTACAATTACTTACGTGTCTTTGGCTGCCTGTGCTATCCATTCCTTGGGGACACTCGTCTAGATAAACTTTCATCCAAATCCACTCCATGTTTCTTTCTTGGATACGCTGCCAACCACCAATGGTACCTATGTCATGATCCCGAGTCTAGTCGCACCTACATCTCTCGCCATGTTAAGTTCTATGAACTCACCTTCACCATACCCACTCATGATAGTCAAGATATATCTCCTACCCTCACATTTACCACAGGCTCCATTCCCCCATAAGGGCCCGCTACCATTCCTACCCCTCCATCGACACCGTCATCACCTTCATCACCTTCATCCACCATACTTACTCCACCCACCACCCCACACACTCATTCTCCATTAACCACCTCCCCCGTGACACCATCCTCTCCTACCCACTCCCATCCATCACCCAATCCTTCCCCACCTCCAACCCATCATACAAACTCCACTATTCCTCCTCCACTACCTCGACTCATCCCATGACAACTCGCACTCGCGATAATACTAGGAAGACACAAGTTTTCCTGACTATGTCCAGTTCAACGCCACCACAACCCCCACAATAGAACCTTTCACGTTGTCCCAAGCTATTAAACATCCTGAATGGTGTACTGCCATGAACTCTGAATTTCAAGCTTTGTCTCAAAATAACACATGGGTTCTCGTTCCTCCTCCATGCAATGCCAATATCATCGGATGCAAATGGGTTTACCGCATCAAACGCTCCTCAGATGGCTCCATTTGTCGTTACAAAGCTCACCTCGTTGCCAAAGGCTTCCATCAAACAGAAGGCTTAGACTACACAAACACCTTTAGTCCTTTCACTAAACCAACTACAATACGCCTGTTTTTATCTGTCGCTTTCTCTCGGAATTAGGATCTTCGACAGGTTGACGTCAATAATGCCTTTCTTATTGGTGACCTCACTAAAACTGTTTACATGACACAGCCTCTTGGCTTCACTGACGCCAATCACCTTCATCATGTTTGTCTTCTCAAAAAGGCTATCTACGATCTTAATCAGGCTCCTTGCCCATGGTTCTCCAAACTTTCAACTGCGCTAATACGGTTTGGGTTCACCTAGTGCGTCTCTGACTCATCCCTCTTTGTGTACAACAAGGATTCCATAATGTGCTATATTCTCGTCTATGTTGATGACATAATTATTACCTGAAGCTCCCCTACATTCGTGAACACAATGATTGGAAAACTTCACTCCCGCTTTGCCCTCAAAGACCTTGGAATCATCAATCATTTCTTGGGATCCATGCTACCTTTCAAGATGATACTCTACACCTCTCCTAACACTGGTATCTGCTTGAACTGCTTCAGCGCGCTGGTCTCTCTCAATGCAAACCTCTGCCAACTCCTGTTAGTCCAGAAAAACAACTTTCTCGCCATTCTGGGGTTCGCTTAACAGATCCCTGGCTCTACCGAAGCACTGTCAGGGCTTTACAATATCTTGTTCTCACGCGTCCTGAAATAGCCTATGCTGTTAGCAAAGTCTCTCAGTTTCTCCAATCCCCCACAGATCGTCACTGGATTGAAGTTAAAAGAATCTTACGCTATCACAAAGGCACTGCACACCATGGTCTAACAATTAAACGTGGCCTCATTACATCCATCCATGCCTATACCGATGCTAACTGGGTTGGCTGACCTGATGATCGACGGTCCACAACTGGTCTCTGTGTTTTCCTTGGACCAAATCTCATTAGTTAGAGTTCAAAGAAACAACGCATTGTTACTCGCTCAAGCACGGAAATCGAATACCGTGCACTGGCTCACACTACTGCTGAAGTAAGCTGGATCATGTCTCTTCTGACCGAGCTCTGCATCCATCCAGACCACTGTTCCACCATTTGGTGTGACAACCTCGGTGCTACCTACCTCACTGCCAACCTTGTCTTCCATCAGCGCACCAAACACCTTAAAGTTGATGTGTTCACTAAAGGATTGTCTACCATGCGGTTCGAAGACCTTCGCTCCAAGCTTCACATATCTCCGACTGTTCAGCTTGCGGGGGCGTGTTAGAATTCTTTTGGGTTTCTCTCATTAATCTCATTTATCCTCACATTTAGTTATCTTTACTGTTCTTTTATTACTTTAGTTGTTTGTGTTGCGTTTTACAGTGGGTATCCGGGTTGCCCGTTTTAATTTTTACCGAATAAATTAACGGGTCAATTAATCAGATTAATTGCGCAGCGGAAAAACAAGTTTTACAACGCGAATATAGGAAAAACCGTAGACATGATCTGATCATCGTGTACGCGTAAATACTGAAAATAAATCAAATAAATTAATTTAAATATCTAAACAGTTTAGATATACCTTGGCGGAGTCCAAACAACCGTTCAAGACACCGAGGTTCGACGAACTGGCGCTAGGGTTAATGGCAACACCCGACTCGAACCGGCGAGTCAAGTCTTCAACCGACTTTGAAGACGGGGCCTCAAGCACCACATGCGGGTTCATCTCCTGAACCGGCGGTGGTGGCGGTAACGAAACCATGCTATGTATCATAGCATTCCAGTCGAACGGTTCCGTTGTGCATGACGACGAAACCGAGGCAATATCGATTTCTTCCGACACGCTTGGAAGCGACGATCGTAGTGGCGTGATGGCGGTGGCATACAATGGCGCCGGCCACTTAGGGTTTTCATCCGATTCGACGGTGGCGGCACGAGACGATTCAAACAACGGTCTCGGTGGCGCGGGTAAAGCGAGAACCACCTCGCGGTGGTCCTCACCAAAGATGTCGGCGACGACGGCGGCATGGGCCGCAGCAGCGGCGGCGGTGGCGGCGGCGGTGGCGGCGGCCCTCTTGTTGGCAGCGGCGGCTCCGGCGGTGGCGGCGGTGGTCTCGAGCTTCAAGGAGGCAGCAACTAAATGCGGATCGCGCTTCACCATTGTAGCAATCGACAAGCGACGGAGAATGCTGGTGGTGGTGTGCGCCGATCGAGAGAGAGAGGGGAGGGGGAGTTCGCGACGGCAAGGAGAAATGGAGGAGGGGGAGTCGCGATTAGGGTAGTTTCTAATCTCTCCTCCCTCCCTTTTATAGTTTTCTGATGGCTTCCTTTCCAAGCAAAGCCCATCGCGATCATGAACCCCTTAAGCCCAGTGATTTTATTAGCCCGTTAACCGTTAACGACTAAATAATCATTCGCCGACAATTCTCGTAAACATTTTACGAAAATAATTGTTTCGTTACATTTAAATAAATAACTATTATTTATTTAATTTAAACCGTTGTAACCCTTCCGGGTCGAAACCTGGTCGGTTACGTTTAAGTATCGGGTCAGGACACCCAGTATCCAACAATCTCCCACTTGGACTGATCGCGACACTTTAGCGTTGTAGTCAGAGGCACTCTAGCTATGCATGGCTACACCAACCGGTTTCGACACTTTAAGTCGACAACCAAAGTATATATGATTGTAAAGCAAGCAGATAGAGGACTTATGGTAACCGTTGTCATATGTTCCTTTCCGTTCTAGACATAGATGAATAATGAGACATGGACTCTCATGTATTAGATTCATTGATTACATTCTCGTTATCCGATCCAAAGTGTACCAATCAAACACACAGTAAGTTTGGGTGAGGCCTCACACTTCACACTTGGAATCAACGAGGGCGCCTTTATGTCTATCTATTGCCGAAGCAATAGTACGAAATCCCATCTTAAGGCATACAACTCCCACTGAACTTTAGATCCATTCCCAAAAGTATCCCTATTGATGGCAATTACGCGACATCGAGAAACTACAATCAAAGAACAGTCCGCGGTAAATGAGAGTTCTAGTATGTGTCTCAGGTCTAAGGAAAAAATTAGAGCATACCATTACTCAAGCAATCAAGACTTCCATGATTGAATTGCTTGATACGAGTTACGTCCAACGTAATTCTCTAATGAGGTCTGTGATTTTGAATGTTAAACCCTTTTAAGGTTCAAAATCAGAATAGTCTTAATTTAGAGTCGTTCCCACGTCTCTAATTGACTATGGACATTTAGAACAATATTAATAATTGTTCAGGGATGATTAAACGTATTAACAATGAACACAGTTATGAAATTTCATATTGCATTTACCGATGGAATATGAATAGTATAGATAATTATTATATGTTCGTACACCCAAATACTAAATCAAAACATGTCTTTAGCTAATCTAAGCCCTATCGCTTCTTTGTGACGATCATGAGTCTCGTGAGTCATGGGCTTTGTAAAGGGATCAGCTAAGTTTTGATCTGTGTCTACTTTGCATATCTTTATTTCATTTCTTTCAACTACTTCTCTTATGTAGTGAAATTTCCTCAGAATATGCTTGGCCTTCTTATGAGACCTTGGCTCTTTGGCTTGAGCAATAGCGCCTGTGTTATCGCACATCATCTCGATTGGTTGCTTAACGCTTGGAACCGCATCGAGATCTGTGATGAACTTCTTCATCCATACTGCTTCCTTGGCAGCTTCTGAGGCGGCTATGTATTCAGATTTAGTAGTAGAATCAGCTACCACTGACTGTTTGGTGCTACACCACGAAACAACACATCCATTGAGGGTGAATACGTATCCGGACTGCGAGCGAGAGTCATCTCGGTCAGTCTAAAAACTAGCATCGGTGTAACACTTTACAGCGAGCTCATCAGTTCCTCTATATACCAAAAACATCTCACTTGTGTTTCTCAGGTATTTCAGGATGTTCTTTACAGCAGTCCAGTGAGCTAGACCCCGACTCTGTTGGTATCGACTTGTCAAGCTCAATGCAAACGAGACATCCGGTCGAGTGCAGAGCATGGCATACATAATTGAGCCTATAGCAGAAGCAAATGGGATCGAAGCCATTTGGTTGATCTCCCTCTCCATTCGAGGAGATTGAGATTTGTTCAAGATAGCACCCTTTGTCATAGGGACGACTCCTTTCTTGGAGTTGCTCATTTCGAACCGTGCTATAATCTTGTCAATGTATGTACTTTGACTGAGACCCAGAAGCCGCTTCGATCGATCTCTGTGAATCTTAATTCCCAGAATATAAGCGGCTTCCCCAAGATCCTTCATAGCGAAACAAGATGATAGCCATACCTTAACCTCGTCAAGCATGGAGATGTTGTTTCCTATGATCAGTATATCATCCACATACAATATGAGGAATGATATAGCGCTCCCACTTGCCTTTCTGTAAATACACGGTTCATCTTCGTTTTGAGCAAAGCCAAAATCCTTGACTTTCTGGTCAAAGAGAAGACTCCACCTTCGAGATGCTTGTTTAAGTCCATAAATGGACTTATTTAGCTTGCAAACCCTATTTGGATATTTAGGATCGACAAAACCATCAGGCTGAACCATGTAGACATCCTCAGTGAGTTGTCCGTTTAGGAACGCGGTTTTGACATCCATTTGCCATATCTCATAGTCATGGTATGCGGCTATGGCAAGCAATATCCTGATCGATTTGATCATGGCCACGGGCGAGAAGGTTTCATCATAGTCAATCCCATGGGTTTGAGTGAAACCTTTTGCAACAAGCCGTGCCTTATAGGTTTGCACATTTCCATGCATGTCAGTTTTTCTTTTAAAGATCCACTTGCTCCCTACTGCCCGAGAACTGGGGGGGGGGGGGGTAGCTCAATCAAGTCCCATACTTGATTATCATGCATGGATTGCATCTCGGTGTTCATGGCTTCAAGCCATTTGTCAGATTCAGGATCTGACACAGCAGCTTTGTAATTAGTAGGTTCGTCATCTGAGTCAGCTACTAATAGGACATCGGGACCTTCTAGATGCCAGAGGTATCTATCAGGTGCCCTGTGTGTCCTTTCGCTCCTGCGAACGCTTGTGTTTTGGTCTGATGGGGCGACAACCACTTGTCGGTCAGACCCAACGACCGTCTCAGGGTTTTGTGTTTCTCGAACTTCTTCGAGATCCACTGGATCACTATTAGTTCCTCTGTTGAGAAACTCTTTCTCAAGGAACTTACCCTTCCTTTTGATAGAAACATTGTTTCCATCGGGATGGTAAAAGTAATAGCCAGTATTACTATAGTATCCGATAAAAATCACCTTTTCACCTCGAGGATCAAGCTTGTTGTCAGATTCGCTAGTGACATACGCTTCGCATCCCCATAGCCTGAGGTAAGAAAGATTGGGAGAAGAATTATGCCATATCTCATATGGGGTCTTATCCACTTTCTTGGTCGGTGCCAGATTTATTAGGCGAGCGGCGGTTAAGAGAGCATAACCTCAAAAGGAGTGGGACAAGGTAGTCCTACACATCATCGATCGAACCATTTTCAACAAGGTTCGATTCCTCCTTTCACTAACACCATTCAACTGTGGTGTACCGGGAGGAGTGGGTTGTGAAATAATTCCACAAGCCTTGAGATGATCGAGGAACTCATTGCTAAGATACTCACCACCTCTATCTGATCGAAGTATTTTAATAGTTCGACTTAGTTGATTTTCTACTTCGTTTTGAAACTCTTTGAACTTGTCAAAAGTTTCGTGCTTGTGTTTCATCAGATAGACATAAGCATACCTGCTGTAGTCATCTATGAAAGACACGAAGTAGCGTTCACGATTTCTTGTTTCGGTCCGAAAGGGCCCACACACATCAGTGTGTATAAGTCCTAACAGATCATTAGCCCGTTCACCAACATGTGTGAAGGGTGACTTGGTCAGTTTTCCAGATAAGCATGATTCGTATTCTCCGAAGGTATCTGCATCAGTGGATTCGAGAATCCCTGCAGATAGAAGCTTCTTAATGCGAGCTTCGCTTATGTGACCTAGTCGATGATGCCACAACGAGAATCGTTATCAACTTTGTTTCGTTTAGAAACATGATAGAGTTGATCATGTGTTTGAACAATTATCTCATATATACCATGTCGAGGTTTAGTCTCGAAATAAAAGATGTTGTTAAAGTAGGTAAAAATAGAATTTCCATTAAACTTGTACTTAAAACCTTGTTCAAAAAGGGAAGAGACATAAATAATGTTTCTTGACAAGCCAGGAGCATATAAACAGTTATCTAGAGTAACTACAAGACCGGTAGGACATGTAAGAGAATATATGCCGGTAGCCAAGACCGGGACTCTTTTGCCATCACCCACGATGAGCTTCATACCGCCTTGTTCTATCTTCTTCCACTTTTCAGGTTCCTACAAAACATTTACACTGTAAAAACCACACCCGGTATCAAATACCCATGTATTGGAGGAAACAGTGAAAAGTTCAATAACATTTATTGACATACCTGATGAGCAACCCTTACCGGGGTTTCTAGTCATCTTGATCTTAGCAAGGTAGACGGGGCAGTTACGTTTCCAATGGCTCATCTGATTACATTCAAAGCATTGACGCTCCTGAGGAGGAGGCGCCAATGATTTCTTGCCCTTGGTCTCTTTGAACTTGTTCTTGGTCTTGGTGATACCTGTATCAGCAACTCTGAGCACAGCCGGTGTGGTCCTGATCTTGACATTTGGAAACAATGTCAGAACCTCATCTAAAGTCTGAGCCGAGCAATTAACCGCATGCAAGCGATAATGCTCGGGTAAATATCCGAGGAGTACATTAAGAGCCATCCCCTCAGGAATGGAGTAGCCGAGGTCGATTAGTCTGTCGCGATACCCCTTCATCATCATGACATGATCATAGGCAGAGGAATTGGGCGACATGTGGCAGTTCACAAAATGTTTAAGTGCTCTACATCGCTCACCTCTCTGGCTTAACTAAAACAAATCTTTGAGTTTTCTCATAATCTAATACGCTCCCATGTCGGTAAAGTTATACCGAAAATCCGGTGTCATGCTAGATAACATAAGCTCAGTGACTTCTCGAGAGTCATCACTGTGCTTCTGGATTTCCATCAGCGAGCGGTCGTTTAGCAAGTAAGACGGCGTGCTCGGGATGGGTCGGTCAAGAACATACAGCTTTCCAAAAAGCTTCAAGATGTTCCTTAGGAGGGTTTGCCACGACAAGAAGTTCGTCTCAGTGAATGGATCGAGAGATACCATTGATCTTAGAGGAACAATGTTTTCAATAGCCTTCTGAAATAATGCATAGTAATTTTAAATTTGTATTTTCGGTGTAAACCATTTTCTTATATAAATTGGTAAGATTTATTTAATAAGAAAATTGAGAATTCGATTAAACGATTTTACTTGAGACCGCCAAATGAGCCTCAGGAGCAAACTCGTGTAACCAAACTGACAACGGTTGTTAATCGTGAAGTCTTAGTCGCGACTCTCGTTTATGAGGCCACATAATACAATAGATTATATTTTGCGATACGTTTAGCCTCATCCATGCCTACTTTGTCTATATACATTCATAGTGTGGTGTTGAAATACTCCAACACTACAAACATACATAAAGAAAGCGATAGTAATCCCAAATGGTCAATGTGGCTGGCACGGTGTTGAAATACTCCAATGCCACCACCCTGGAAGGTACACTCGGCACCAAGTGCGGTGTTGAAATACTCCAACACTGATGCTTCGGTCAATACGTTCCAAGTTAGACTTGATTTTGGACGGCATGATCTATCAATTTATATTTACCTGATAGGGATATTAAAACCAATTTTAATATATTTAAGTGATCGTTAGACACAAACGATAAACCCTATCATCACTCAGGACAATTATTTCAAATCACCTATTTAAAATATCTAAGTGTCGCGAATGGTCAGTTGTGTGTTATACGGCATAATGGCATGGTCTTGCTAGAGCCATTTAGCAAGACCAATGGGACATGACAATAAAAGTGAACAACCACAATGAAGGCATCTCTGTGCGTTCGTGGATCCGGTTCAGCACGCACTGGCCTTCCGACTCCTTTTGACGAGTGTCCGATCTTCGGTCTTGGTTATTACAAAATTATTAATTAACTAACAACTTAGTAAACGTAGCTCTATTACAATTTTGAAACCCGAAAACAGCGGGTCCACCAAAACCAACTAAAGATACAATTGGGCCAACAATTGGGCCAATCAGAGAAAAATAAAACATGCCAATCATACAATTAAATTAAAGGGGTCGGCCATAACACACAATTAATTAAATAGAACTAAACAAGTAATTCCGTTCGCAATTTGGAAACGAATCGAAATTGTGAACCACCGGTTACAAAAAGACCGGTTCAGATTTATGCGCGGTGATCGTGGCTCTGATACCACTGTTGGGTTTTACAGTGGGTATCCGGGTTGCCCGTTTTAATTTTTACCGAATAAATTAATGGGTCAATTAATCAGATTAATTGCGCAGCGGGAACACAAGTTTTACAACGCGAATATAGTAAAAACCGTAGTCAGGATCTGATCATCGTGTACGCGTAAATACTGAAAATAAATTAAATTAATTAATTTAAATATCTAAACAGTTTAGATATACCTTGGCGGAGTCCGAACAACCATTCAAGACACCGGGGTTCGACGAACTGGCGCTAGGGTTAACGGCAACGCCCGACTCGAACCGGCGAGTCAAGTCTTCAACCGACTTTGAAGATGGGCCCTCAGGCACCAAAGGCGGTTCATCTCATGAACCGGCTGTGGTGGCGGTAACGAAACCATGTTATGTATCACAGCATTCCAGTCGAACAGTTCCGTCGTGCATGACGACGAAACCGATGCAATATCGATTTCGTCCGACACGCGTGGAAGCGACGATCGTAGTGGCGTGACGGCGGCGGCATACAATGACGCCGGCCACTTAGGGTTTTCACCCGATTCGACGGCGGCGGCACGAGACGGTTCAAACAACGGTCTCAGTGGCGCGGGTAAAGCGAGAACCACCTCGTGGTGGTCCTCGCCGAAGATGTCGGTGGCGACGGCGGCACGGGCCGCAGCAGCGGCGGCGGTGGCGACGGCCCTCTCATTGGCGGCGGCGGCTCGGGCGGCGACGGCGGTGGCGGTGGTCTCGAGCTTCAAGGCGGCAGCAACTAAACACGGATCGCGCTTCACCATTGTAGCAATCGATAAGCGACGGAGAATGGTGGTGGTGGTGTGCGCCGATCGAGAGAGAGAGGGGAGGCGGAGTTCACGACGGCAAGAAGAAAGGGAGGAGGGGGAGTCGCGATTAGGGTAGTTTCTAATCTCTCCTCCCTCCCTTTTATAGTTTTCTAATGGTTTCCTTTCCAAGCAAAGCCCATCGCGATCATGAACCCCTTAAGCCCAATGATTTTATTAGCCCGTTAACCGTTAACGACTAAATAATCATTCGCCGACAATTCTCGTAAACATTTTACGAAAATAATTGTTTCGTTACATTTAAATAAATAACTATTATTTATTTAATTTAAACCGTTTAAATTAATTAACATTTAATTAATTATAAAGTTCGTTGACTCCGGTGTAACCCTTCCGGGTCGAAACCGGGTCGGTTACGTTTAAGTGTCGGGTCAGGACACCCAGTATCCAAGAGTTTTGATTTTCCTTTCCTCTCTATAAATTGTATTGCTCCTTTCATTGTAATTTATCAACAAGAAATATAACTTTCATATAAGTGTTTCACTGAGCATCGGAATGGAACCGGAATGACGTGGCATGTACCGGACTAAAACCAAGACTATGAATTACAAAACAAAAAAATAATCCTAAGACCGAACCGCGAAATAAAACTTAGGTCGGGTAATTAGTCGGGAATTCCGAGTCAGTTTGTGGGACAAGTTTATGTCCCGAAAACTTTGTTCCAAGCTCCAACTTTGTTTCTTACAACTGAATAAACCTACATAGATTCAGATGCAATCATGAATAAACCTACATAGATTCAATTCACTTAAAGATCCTCATCGTGTTGCTTCTAGAGATAATGAAACGATATCTAAACTATAAGGTAGGCATCACTTTTGTCCAGTTTAACATCGTATACAAATGTAATGCCTGATTATAAACGAAAACATATTGAAACTGATGAAACGAGCCTTTTAACAAAATCGTGATATTTAATGAATGGGTAAAGTTCTAGTACAAACCAATATTATTGTAGGAACTTAAGAACTAATGTAAGAACCATTAAATTTCAATTGAATGAAGGTTATTTACATAATTTTTATGTTTTTTCTTCTTTTTTCCTTCATGTCTATACACATGATGGCAACTTAACGACCTAAAAAAATAAAAAACAAACAAAAATCATTTTTTTTTGTAAATCCGATTATGTTGCATATATGCAACATATGAAAACATATAATGTTGGACATATACAACATATGAAACATATAATGTTGCATATATGCAACATGGTATGTTGCATATATGCAACATGGTGTGTTGCATATAAAACATACCATGTTGCAACATAGTCGGACAGGCAAAAAAAACAAAAAAAAAAAACTTTTTTTTTAAGTCATCGGATGGATATGGGTGGATATACGTGAAATTAAATTAAAAAAAAATATCGAATTACTAAAAAAAAAGTTATTTGAAATAATTTTCCCTTGGTTCTTACAAGTTTGTACAATAGAAAACAATATATCTTTACCATAAATGTAGTGGAGGAATTAAAAAGAAATGACAAAATTACTTAATTATCCCTCATTTAAGTTGGTTTTTAAGTTCTTACAATAGATAATGGTTCTTACATGAACTTTACTCTCTAATAAATAATATAATATTATATTAGATTATTAGGAAATCTAAACAATAATAATTTAAATTGGGATTCACGGGTCGGACCGAGACCAACCTGAATCCCACCAAAACAATATATAAATCCCAAGTACCGACTCGCGAAATATAAATCCAGGTTGCTTGTTGTGTCCCGATCCAGTGAGTTGCCCCATTTGCGGTAAAGACGACGAAACTGTTGGCCACTTGTTTGCTTCCTGCAGGTTTGCCAAATCTCTTTGGGACTTCGATACTCAATGGTGTAATGACCCCAGTTTTTTCTTGTTCGACATTTCAGGATCTTTTGGAGATGCATTGCTATGTGACTGGCTCGGGCAATCGGATTAAAGCTATTCAACTTATCATTTTAACGGTCATTTGGAGTACATGAAAAAATGCGGAACGAGGAGGTTCATAATCATGCCGGCTTCCAGGTCTAAGCTTATTGAGAATATTCAAATTTTGAGTTTCCATTGGCTCCTGAATAGGTCCAAGCTTTCCATTAACTGGGACCAGTGATGTTTATTCAATATGTAATTTTGTTTCTATCGTTTGTTTTTGGCAATGTTTTAAAATCCGTTTTCCGGTTCGACTAGTTGAACCAACGACCAGAGGATAAGGAGTTTGTACGGTTAAAATGACCGAAACCTAGGACTGAGCTACTAATAGAACCAATTTTTAAAACTTAAGTCACACACTCACACTTAAAACTAAAAAGAAAATAGGTTTATCAACTAATCGCATGCGATGAGTTTTTTTTCGTCAAGCAGTTCAATCTGAGTTCTCTGTCTCTGTCTTCTTCTCTCTAACTTCCATTTTAACTTTTAATTGCAAGTATTTAAAATGCTATTTATTCATATCTCTAAATAAAATATTTTTATTCAAGAAGGCAAAAAAACATGTTCGACTTTGTATTTTTATTCTATGTTTATTCAATTAAAAGTTTAAAACAACATATAGTTTGATTAAAACTTATATTGATATTTTTTTGGATAATTGTAATTTATGTAGAACTTTATTGAAGTTTGTTTTTTTTTTTACATTTGTTGTGTTTGAATTTTTATTTTTATTTTTTATTTTTATTTTTACTTTTGTCATGTTTGAAAGTTTAAACCTTGGTTTAAAAGTTCGATTTTGAAAATTATTATGTAAGTAAACACAAACTCA
>JBCNJP010011789.1:0-14942 GCA_039602395.1 Deinandra increscens subsp. villosa
TATTTGTAACTATGGTTGTGGATCCTGGTCTAGTCGCGCCCCTTAACGGTATAAACTCCGTTAGTGGTATTTTGGGGGTGTGACAAATTTCCTAATAATGATAAAATGACAGCATAGGAGTTTCATTCAACTGGGTAAACGACTAGTCACCCAAATGAACTCGGAGTCTTGACTCTAGTAATCCTGATAGTATTGACGAAAATCCGGTTTTGGATTAGTTATCGGCCAAATAAATATTTAAAGTTTGGAGACCATATTCATTGATCAAATAAATATATAAGTGTTGAAAACAATATTTATTGTACAAATAAATATATAAGACTTGGAAAAATATATAAGCTTGGACACTTAGAAGAATAATAAAGCAATTTATTATTTTTAACGTTCAAATATACGGTTTTCCATTACGTGATAAATACGTGATATTTATCGATATCTTGAAATAAATAATGTTAAATGGAATAATAACCATTTCAATATTACAAATAGTCATAAATATAATACTTTATATTTTTAGGTTTCTAAAGACTGTTTTACCGGTAAAATGTCTATGACTCGTTTTATGACATTTTGAGTTTCAAAAACACTTTGTAAAAGGTTATGGTAATATTTTCAAGTGTTTAGTGATAAAAAATTTATAGTCTTTTCGGTGAGAGACCATTCCTCCAAGTTAGGGTTTTCTCATCTCGAAAGTTACCGTTTTGATCTCGGTTTCTTCCTAAAACAATGTTTCCCACTTTTGGTTCTTATGGTCCATCATGACAACTAAAAATACATAAGTTTTCTATTCTAGATCATATCTAAAGTGAATCCATTTTTATAAACATCTTTAGGTCAAAATTAGGGTTTTTGAGTCTTGGAATCATCATTTTAATGTCTAGATCTTAGATCAATTAAAAGTGTTTTTACCAATCTTGTTTGTAATTAGTTTACTTAAGATTTTAAGATCTCAAAACATGTCATAGATCAAGTTGTAGATTTGTCACCATAAAACCTATTTTTCTAAGTTTTAGACAAATATTATGGTTATAAACTAAAGACTCTTAAGTCTCTCCATTTTATTAACAAAATATATAGCCTTTTATATGCTAAGAGATCATTCACAAATATCATGACACAATATACTACAAAGATGCAAGAGTTAACTCATCAAAGTGAGCTTGTTAAAGCATAGCTTTAAGGTTCTTGAACATCATTTGATTTCTAAGCACATTGTGTACATAAAATGACATTTTAAGTAAAATAACACATATAGATCTTGTTATATCTGAAAATGACTAAGTCATATAAAAGTTATTCCATCATGTTTCATCATTTTAGTAAAATACAAGCCATGAGATAATCATCAAGATTGCAATGTTAGACAATTGGGTGTCTATGTTCACGAAATGTTAAGTAAATAAAGAATATGAACAAAGAAATGAAAGATTCTCACGAAAAGCTTCCAAGAACCGAATGACATTAGTGGTTTGTTGATTCTAGCTTCCGGGTTAAAGCTCCAACCACTCTTGATCTTCTAAGAAATGAGATGAATGCTTGGGTTTCTTAGAGTGAGAAACCGATTTCTTAGAGAGATAAAGGTTACGGGTTTGAGGGAAGAGAGAATGAGGACTTAGATAATTTTCTTGTGACATGAATGAGGTAAATGAGGATGATTAAGTAGATGGAATTAGGTGATTTGGGGTGGCTACAGTTCACACAAGAACCGACGGGTTCGGGTTCGGGGGGGGGGGGGGGGTTGGGCTCAAACCATGAGCAACAAGGGAAATGGAGAATGTTGTGTTTTAGCTATTTTGATCAAGGCATGGTCTTGTATATGAGGTGCACAATACCGGCTATAGAGAAGAGAGGGAGAGACTAGAAGTATTCTTTTACACAATGGGTACCAGATGGAAAACCATATACAGTTCGTTTCCAGATCAATAGAAGATAGAGACAGAAGTTTGTCATTCAATTAGTATCGAATGATTACAAACCGAATGAGTATACATCGTTTGGAGCTCTGGGGGAGGTTTGGACAGAACCTCCCCTCTCACTAAGACCACTTAGAACAAATGAACAAACTTGAAGACGACCAACCAACCAAACCTATTTATAGGTGCTGCCCAGCGAACCATTTAGCCAACTAACCAATGGTTCGGTGGTCCCAGCGAACCAATGGTTCGCTGGATGGTTAGTTGACATCATTAAATACAATTAACCACCTAGTTTGCTAATCTCTTCGTACAGTACCGGCCACACAAAGATTCTTGCTCTAACAAATTCCCCCTTGGATGTTACTGTTGAATGTAGATCATTAGCTTCTAGCAATCTTCAGTCAGTTTACTGCAGACGCCTTTATCTTTAGTAAACTCCCCTTGGACTGAATTTCAGGTACGCAGGAAACAACTTGCAATCTTGTGAAATCATCACAACCAATAAGTTCCCCCTTGCTCCAATCACATCCACGGTGTGAACCATTCAAACACTTAGCAGGACATAACCACTAGACATTAACTTCAAGCACATCTTCGGTCTCAATCACCTTGATGCAGGATCACTCCATTAAACGTCATGAATAAAAAACAAAATCCACAAACCTCACCGCATTTGACAGAGTTCTTCAATCTTCACCAAATTGTAATACATCTGATCTTGATAAAAACTGACACGTTCAGCATCTTCAATCATAGAAATCCCCCCTCAGAATGAAGTCCATCCCAATATATCCTCAATCAAAGGCTATAACATCAACTTTATGACTCAAACAATATCAGGCATATGATAGAAAGTTCAAAATTATAATCGAAAACTTTGACATCTCGGTTTGCACGAACATCAGAATACACCACATTTCCATGAAGATCAAAAATCACCATCATCCCTGAACTGATTGATTTTGAATATTCACTTTTTCAATTATGAAACTTTGAAAAGTTTTTAGGGCCCCAAATTCCCCTCTAAACAAGTGAAATTCAAATCTTTAATATTCTTCAATTTCTGTAATCATTTCCATGTTTCTGAATCTCTATCCATCATAAAAAACAATGACCGCCCACAAACATATCTCAGAAGTTCGACGAATAACTCTTGACAACTACCGGAATCTGGCATTCTTTATTTCTTAAATCTTCATATAACAATCCACAGTTACCGAATCAAGGGTAAACCCGATAACTGATTTGCTCTTTGAAATCCTCACTATTTTCAACGAAAGATCTGCGAACTCTCTTAGTTCGTTCGTTGAAAATACCCCACCATTGTTTGTCTGAATTAACAACGGGTTCAGGGGCAACGCCCCCGAGATGATAGGTCCAAGGGGTAGCAGCCCCTGGCGGGGTCCAAGGGGCATAGCCCCTGCTGGGTCGAACCAGATGCTTCGGCGAACCAAATGTTTTGGCGAACCAAGTGCTTCAACGAACCATATTGGTTCGGAATAACCACTGTGAACCAAGTCAGTAACTGCCACGAACCACTAATGAAAGTAATCTAGCGAAACACCATGAACATTGTCTTGCGAACCAATCACCGGCGAACCAACACGATGAATATGTGCTTGCGAACCAATCAGCGAACCAGTACATTCAATCAGTGGACCGTCGTGTTTAACCTGCGAACCAACACTTAAACTCTCTAATTTCACTACAAATTCCTAATTTTGTCGAATTTCATCACTCAATCACTCATATTATGTGTAAAACTGAATCAAGAATGTTCGGTTTATCAAAAATAATCAAAAACTCACTGAATCACACCTAATCACTCTTTTAACGTCTTAAAAACTCACAAAAACAAGAATAGGATCTGGAAAAGAACCAAAGGCTCTGATACCAAATGCAAAACCATATACGGATCATTTCCAGATCAATAGAAGATAGAGACAAAAGTTTGTCATTAAATTAGTGTCTAATGATTACAAACCGAATGAGTATACATCGTTTGGAGCTCTGGATGAGGTTTGGACGGAACCTCCTCTCTCACTAAGACCACTTAGAACAAATGAACAAACTTGAAGATGACCAACCAACAAAACAAACCTATTTATAGGTGCTGCCCAGGGAACCATTTAGCTAACTAACCAATGGTTCGCTAGTTGGTTAGTTGACATAATTACATACAATTAACCACCTAGTTTGCTAATCTATTCGTACAGTAATGGGCACACAAGGATTCTTTCTCTAAAGGGGGGGGGGGGGAAGCTTGATGTGATTAGCATCACTACCTTAATTAGGGTGAAGGTGATAAGGCGTAGGAGGATCTAGCATGTAACTCGTCATTAGAAGATAACTAGAGATTTAGGTGGTGCAAGGTGGTGTGGTGTGTTTGGTCAAGACCGAATGGAGGGGTGTACGGCCAGTTCATTGGGTTTTTGGTCGGGTGACTGGTGTGTAGCCGTGAACCGCTCAACAAGCCGAGAGTGATGTCGGGTAGAGGGAACCGGATAACGACATGTGCATGGCTTTCTCATGCAAGGGTGGTGGGTCATCAGGTCGGGTTCAAACAAGGTTAAACGAGACGGGTTTAGATAAACGAATAAACGTTACAATTGAAAATGCAAGTGATGATCTCATAGAATTTAGCTGCTTATAAAACCAATTAAATGATGACGTACATTTATTTAAAACATACGGATAACGTCTAAGATAATTTTAAAAAAATAGGGTTTATAAATAAATTAAATGATACAGTTTTAGACGTAACATATTGATGACATTTAACTAAAAGTTTAAATAAATAAACGTCTAAAAGGTGACGAGTTTTGACGTCTTAGCTCATAATACCATATTAAAGGAGAAAATATAAAAAGACAATATATATTTCTTATTATTAAAATTTCATTTTTCATGATTAGAACTTTCTTGTTTTTAACGGGATGATCCCTAATGCGGCGATTAGTCAAACAAGTTATCTATAACACACATAATGTTACCTAATATTAATAAAATTAAGTCCAAGGCACAAATACAAAGATAATTAATCAGTCAAAGCAATAGGGTTGACCTTAGAAATTGTCGGGTTGTCACACAGAATGATATGTGTTGTAAATGACATCATCTTGTTCCTCACTCTCTGCCCTGACTAAATTATAAGTAGGATCCTCGGGCTCCTCTTCCGAAGTCTCGTTCACCAGAAAGGAACCCCATGAACTGGCACCCTTGGGCAGTTTGGCCTTTTTGGTTAGGCCCTTTGCGGAATATTTTTTCCTTCGGTCGGCGGAGGTCCATATGGCAGCATCATCACCCTCTGTTAGCTTTAACTTACCCTTAGCCTCATTCCTCGAACGCTTATAACCCTTTCGTTTCCGCTCGGCTTCCTGGTCAGTCAGCAACACGAAATTTTCCCCACCAATATATTTATCAGACATCGTCTTTTCCTCGTCCTTCACAGTAAACTTAGTAAAGCGCACAACTTCAGACGCCTTCATAAGACCCGACTCCCCCTCCTTTAACGGTTCAATACCATGTTCCACATCATCCACGTTCTGCAAATAAAAACAATTTAAAAGTATATGAGATAGCCAAGAGCTATAAGTAAACACAATCTGTGGTCAGTACCCTCTCCGTTCACTCGAAAGACAGGCCTCACAAACAACGCGGTCCATTTACGGCTAAGGCCGGTAAGAATCAGAACCTCCTCCGGTTCTTTTCTCAATGGCATCGGATTCAACATTAACTCTTTCTTTATCGCCTGGTCATATTGTTGTTTATACACATTATAAGGGTTAAGGTTCTCCTGGGGAAGCCTCAAGTGCATCTTCATGGCGAATCACATCTCGTCTAGAAGAACTTATTTTCCTAAAACTTCAGACTGGATGGCACAGAAGAATAAAGTTTCCCGGCCCCACGATGTCGCGTGACCTCAATTAAATACTAGTCTCCATGATGATTGAGGTGGAAAAATTGCCTGAAAAGTCCAACAATCGGCACGCGAACACAAGCCCTACATGCCACTTCATATTGAGTTATACATGCTACGGTAAGCGGTGGAAACTGGCGGATGTCCATTTCCAGAGCCAAGAACATTTCGAAAAAAAGTTCGTGAACAAAGGGAGAAATGGGAGAAACAAAAACGGTGGAGATACAGACCAATCTTGCCCATCGGATAGACAATAATAAGTTGATATTTTTTCGACACGGTAAGGTGAAGAAGATGAGGTATACCTTACCGTGTGACCTCTTTGGCCAGAGTGGTGGGAGTCAACAAACTATAATGTGTGTTCATATCACACTTACTACTATTAGACATCATAAAAACCGGACGAAAGGAAGGAAAGGAACGTACCGGAAGTAAGGGATTTCGTGAAGTTTACTATTAGACTAGGTTATACCTTACATATCATTCTTATATAGTTCAGGGTGTGAATTGTAATTATTGTATCTATATATTCATTGGTATGTGAATGAGAAAGACAGACATGATTTCCAATCAGTTCTATCATGGTATCAGAGCAGGAGACACAACCGTATATATAGAGGACTTGTAAGTAGGAGACACAGCCGGAGCGCATACCACCCGTATATATAGAGGAAAACAGCAAAGCGACAGTTAAAATTCTGGAACTACCATAGGAATCGTCCCATCAATGCGTATACGCGCAACATGTCACGTGGACATGGATATAGGGACCACAGACAAAAAGCCCATTAGCGGCCTAGCGAAAAGTCGGAACCACCACGGCCTTGTTCACTGCTCGTAAAACCCTAGTTGTTATCTATATATATTATGTCTATGTATTGTAATCTTGTGTACTGTGCTTAATAAAATATCCCTAGTTGCAGCCCGTAGATGTAGGTCACACCGACTAAACCACATAAAATTATCTGTTTGTGCTTATTTATACTTATTTGTGCATGTTCATTGTGAATCTGTTATTTCTGTTGCGCCGATTAAACCTAACAATTGGTATTAGAGGTAAGGTTGGCTCATTTAATTCACGTAACTATTCACGATTTTATTTTTCTTTAGTCCGATCGTTGTTTATGTGCGCCATAAGCCCATAATTACCTTGTTTGTGGCCGCATGAAAGAACTACACTACCGATCAAGAAGGGTTGTTTGCAGGGGCGGACCTCTCTTGGGTCCAGGGGTTGCCCGTGCTACCCCTTAAACCCGTACACGAAGTGAAAAAATTTTAAAATTTTTGGGTTTTTTTATGTGTGCTACCCCTTAGTTTAAGTTATATATTATAAGAAGCAAATTTGTTATCAAATATAGCTATAGCTCAGTTGGTTAGGTACTAATCTAATGTCCGGAAGGTAACTCGTTCGAAACTCGTTATCCTCTGATTTTTATATTTTTTTCTTGTGTTTTGTTTTTAAACAAATAACTGGAATGATTTCTTTGGTTGATTGAACTAAATGCCCATTCTATTTTTTTAATCACTATTTAAGCCTCTTCCAAATCAAAACCATAAAATTTGTGTTTCTCATTGTTCTTCATCGACCACATCAATCCAACAAAATCATCATTCCATCTCCATGATTTCTTATGGAAGGTGTATGATGACATAGCTTTCGTGAACTTAATGGTATTTTAATCTTTTAGCATGGTCCTACTTAAAATTTGGAAAGAAAGAGACTTTACATACTATTTTCATGTAGTTTTTTGCTAAAAAAAATTTTATCTACAAGTATCATCTTTTAGAAGACTTTTAGAAGTAAGTATATTATTACACATAAAGACTCGAATTGAATGAATCATGTGGTTGTAAATAGTGTAACTTACTTGTACACATATACAACTTTACACAAATGATGTGTTTTATTATTATATTGTGTAGCAAGTAAATACTATAACACAATTACTAAGGTCATCCGTTTTGAGTATGCTAGGGGTTGCCGACCCCCCCCCCCCCCTCCCCCTCCTCAACCCCGGTATTCTCATCAAAAAGTTTATGCTACTCCTACAAAAAGTTTCTAGTTCCGCCTCTGGTTGTTTGACCAAGGTTTCTTAATTTTGACTAAGCATTAAATTGCTTGGATTTATTTTATTCCGATCGATAATTCTGAATTTTTTTAATTAAAAAAAGATGGTGCGAAGATTTTTTGGAAGCCTTGGAACATCCGTCGGTGGGGTTTTATTAGAGGTTGCGATGTTGCAGTGATAACCTTTATCATTGCCGGAACTTTTAGCCACCATCGAAACCTTCTGTTTGTGTTGAAGCCGTCGTCGCTAACGTATACTATCATTGCCGAGCACCGTGAGTTTGTTTAACCACCGACCACGTGAATAAAACAAGTTATTGTGTTCCTTGTTTTTCTGTTTTAGGTTAGATCGGGTTGATTGATTCCGGTTTTATTTGCTTTGATCTTGTGGCTTGGGTATTGTTGGCAGGAATCGATTTTTTTGGGTGTCTGGAACTTTTATTTTTTTTTACTAGTTACTAGATTAGAACCCGTGTAATACACGGGTTTGAAATAGTAAAATCGATATAACTCATAATTATCTATATATTTTCATATTTTTAAGCGTATGTTGAAACAGTGAACAAACACAACCATCTTATATAGCAAAGCATATCATTAATAAATAATAACTTATAATTATTTCTATAATAAAAATTACAGAGTGTATTAATTACAATAAAAACTGTAAAATAACAATTTTTATGTTTTATTACTCATCACTATGTTAGAACCCATGTAATATACGGGTTAAATAAATGCAACATATTATAAATAACAATTTTCATTAATATTTGTCTGTTAAATGTCACCGGCTATTTGTGAAATAACCAAATAATGAATATTGAAAATTATAACTGAAAACTAATAAAGATTTAGAATTATAAAATATATTTTAAGATAAGATATAATTAAAATCTTATTCTAATTTATTAACTTTTAATAAATTCTTGGAATAAGAATATTAAAAATTTTATATTTAAATATATAAATATGAAATATTTAATAAGATAGAGAATGTTAATATTTATTAAGAGAGAGAGGCGGGAAAACAAAGATAATAATCAATATGAGAGTGACACTTGTCATGAATTGTAATCATTAATTATTTCTATAATAAAAATTACAGAGTGTATTAATTACAATAAAAACTGTAAAATAACAATTTTTATGTTTTATTACTCACCACTATGTTAGAACCCATGTAATATACGAGTTAAATAAATGCAACATATTATAAATAACAATTTTCATTAATATTTGTCTGTTAAATGTCACCGGCTATTTGTGAAATAACCAAATAATGAATATTGAAAATTATAATTGAAAACTAATAAAGATTTAAAATTATAAAATATATTTTAAGATAAGATATAATTAAAATGTTATTCTAATTTATTAACTTTTAATAAATTCTTGGAATAAGAATATTAATTTTTTTATATTTAAATATATAAATATGAGATATTTAATAAGATAGAGAATGTTAATATTTATTAAGAGAGAGAGGCGGGAAAACAAAGATAATAATCAATATGAGAGTGACACTTGTTATGAATTGTAATCATTTATTAGAATGTAAAGATTATCAAGTTTTGGAGTCGGGTTACTGTGGTCTAGTTTTTCGTTAATTATTATGGGTGAAGACGGGAAAGTTATGATTGAAAAGTTTGACAGTTCGGACTTTAGTTGGTGAAAGATGTAGATGGAGGCTTTTAGGTCAAAGGCATTTAGACATAGTACTCGAGGAAAAATCAAAAAATATGGATAAAGAACAGGCAGGGCCGGTCTTGAGGATTTAAGGGCCATGTCCGAGTTAAATAAATGAGCCATATTCGATAATAGAATTACAAATACAAAAAGTTTTAAATAAGAAAAAAAAATTAGTTATAGCAATACGCATAAGAAAATTATAGTTTTAGATGACATTCAAAGTATTTATCCGACAAATCATGCAAATTCCTAACATCTTTAATAGCAAATTGATTGATTAAGTCTTCATAGTTTATAGATATAATTTTTTTTTTTTAAATATGGGCCCCATAAAATGATGGGCCATGTTCCGTCGCACCTCTCGCACATGCTCAGGGCCCCCACTGAGAACAGGAAACCGTGTGGAACGTGAAAGACAAGAAAGCTAGAGGCACTTTTAAATTGGTGTCGACGAGAAATGTGGCTTATAACATTATGACCGAAACCATTATTCATGGCATGATGTTGATGTTGTCAAATATGTATGAAAAGCCGTATGTAGCTAACAAGGTGTTCCTAATGAGAGAGTTGCTCACGATGACAATGAAAGAGGGAAGTTCAGTGACCGAGCCCATTAAGATGAAATTAGATGATGAGACAAATGTTGTACTATAGTTATCTTTATTTCGCGATAGTTGGTTCGGTGAGGTGACTGATGTTACCAACTTCCTGGGAACGAGATGACATTCGAAAAGATTCGGATTTAGTACAGGGTGAAGACATTCGTCGGAGGGGTGCTAATGGTGGATCTTCTTCTAAGATGTTACATGTTGGCAGGGGGAAGGGATAATAGCTGAAATAGTGGGAGCAGCAAGGGTCAGGGCACGAGTTCATCTAGAACTCGGCCGAGTGTGCGTTGTTGCAACTACAACGAGAAAGGACATATCAGAAATCAAAGTCCTAAAGACAAGAAAGAGCTGAACACTACTGTTGTCGTTGGAAATTATTCTGATGATGAGGCACTATTGCTTAGTGGTCGAGAGTAGCTTTTAGTCATGGGTCATAGATTCAGACACATCGTTCCATGCTACCCAAAGTAACGATGGCATGCGGAATGTTAAAGAAGGCGATTTTGGCAAGGCTAGGCTTGAAAATGGTGAGATTCTTGATGTGATTGACATTTGGGTACTACTTGGACTTTGTGTAACGTAAGGATCATTCCAAGACTTAAAACAGAGTTAATATCTGTTGGGATTTTGGATAAGCAAGGTTTAGACGTGAAGTTGGTGGTGGAAAATGAAAGGTGGTAAAGGAAAATTTAGTGATTGCTAGGGGTTTCAAGAAGGGGTCGTTGTTTCTTGGGCCTGTTTAGTCTGGGGATGTGACCAACCCTTTGAAGACGAACGCCATATTTAGGCTCGTTGATATGAGAGATAAGAGAGTTCGGTTTATAGCGGTGAACTCTGGAGCTCCAGTTGATCAGCTTGAGCGTATTCGGAAGTCTAAGCATGGACGAGATTTTCGTAACAATGGGAGCATTCCGAAACGGTATGGAAATCGACGTTAGGTTCGAAATACTAGAGAGTAGAATGAAAATGTCTCTCCTGGGAGATTGCTATTATTGGAGAGCGTTCCTCTGGGTATTCCTGGACCTGATTTGTGGGAGTCAAATGGGATAGTGGATGTGATGAAGAGGTCTGTTAAGACCTCGTTGGGCTCCTCTGGGGATCCAACGGGCCCGTCTGTTCACTGATGATGATTAGGCCATTGCAACTAGGTGGAATCCTGATATTTAGATTAAAGTTTGGTTTGTTCTCTAGGAGCTGGACCTGGAAGACTTCTGTTCCTGTAGGTTACTGATTACTGAAGATATATATTGGTGTGTGCTTGTTGGCGGACTTGATGTTTATCGCAAGGCCTTCAAGTGTAAGATTTTCGGGTTAAAGTCATTGGGCTTGGATGTTTAGAAGCCCCATTGGGTTTCCTTATTCACCACTCATAAAACTTTATATATATTATGTCTATGTATTGTAATCTTGTGTATTCTGCTTAATAAAATATATCTACTTGCAGTCTGTGGACGTATCACACCGACCGAACCACATAAAAATACTTTGTTCGTGTTTCTTTGTCGTTATTTGTGCGTGTTCGTTGTGAATCAGTTATTTCTGCTGCGCCGTTTAAACCTAACAATTGTTTCCTTTTGATGGTGTTCCTGGGTGAATCAAGCCTGGAGTGTCAAATCCAGTATGGACGATTTCAATCCTATATCATTAAGTCTCACTCGGGTATTGCAGTTAGTTCCAAACGCCGTTAAAAAAGATGGATATGATATAGTAAATTTATACAATTTAAGTAAATACAAAAATACGGTATAATTATTAAAGCTTTAAACGTATTTCATTTCTCCATCTCACATCTAAACTTATTTCATTTCTCCGTCCCACATCAGCCGGATGAAGAAACAAAACCATGAACATTTTGCCATAAATAAGAAGAGGAGGAAGAAAATAAAAGATACATCAACTATTGAAGTCTCCATTGAGAAATCATTCAATTTTCTTGGTTTTCAAGTTCACTTTGGGTTCATTAGTTTTTTGTGTAGTCACAATTTATTTTGGTTAGTCTTATAGAGATTAACTTACTGACACCTAACCAAAATCGAGTGGTTATTATCTTTTGGTTAAATGAAACTTCGGTTATGGTCGAAAATAGTAATGTTTATAACTTATAAACTCAGTTTTCTTGAATGAAATTTTAAGGGAATATTTCACACAATAGTAACTAAGTTTTTCAAGTGTCCAGCTAAAGTCAACCAAAGGTTTTTGTCTCTCTAAAGTTAGAGTCACTCAACTTTCATTAGGCATTCAAATCTTGTATAATTTTTTTATAAAATCTTTAATATAATTAACTTAGGCAAATGAAACTATATGAATGTTGGTTAATATATGGCGGTTATTTTCTTTATTTTGACTTAAATTGAACAATTTTAAACGTGGATATTATTTACTAAGTTTTGTTTTATTACAATTACCTCCTACTTCAAGTTAATTTAAATATATATATATACACACACATACACACACACATATATATATATATATATATATATATATATATATATATAGCGTTAAGTTCAATGAAAAACTAAGTTTTAGTTGGAAAACCAAAGGAAAACTATATTAAATGAAGGATATTTAGGTAATTTTGGTGCTCCTTTTTTTTTCTTTTCTAAATTTTCATGTCTATCCACATAACGGCAACCTAACGACCTTAAAGAAAAGAAAGAAACTCTAAAAAAAACGTTATTTTTTTTGTTCGTCCGATTATGTTGCATATATGCAACGTAAAATATGCAACAATGTATGTTGTTTACGTTGCATATATGCAACATATGAAGCATACTATGTTGTATATACGCAACGTATGGCACATACTATGTTGCATATATGCAACATAGTAGGACGGACAAGATGAATAAAAAACATTTTTTTGTAAAGTTATCATTTGGGATATATCTGAAATTAAAAAAAAATGAAAAAAAAGAATGTCAAATTACCCAAATAGTTTTCATTTGATATAGTTTTCCTTTTGTTTCCAGTTTTCCAAATAAAAATAATTTTCCAAAGAACCTTACCCTGTATATATATATATATATATATATATATATATATATATATATATATATATATATATATATATATATATAGAGTTGGGGTAAATTACATCATGCAAATTTCCCTACATCAACTACGGATTAATCTCAGCCCTCCATCTAACTGTTTTTAATTTAATTATTATTTTCGCTAATTAATCACACGGAGGGGTAATATGGTCCTATTAATTGTTTTGTTTCCCTCCCATTTTTATCCCGTAACTGCATTACCGTATTTTATGGAAAGAGATCACAATCTATTTTAGGGGTTGATCAAGGTGTATTTCTTATCACAACGGAGTCTTTTAAAGCAGTTTTACGATTTCGATTACGTTGTTCAGTTTAGGTTTGGAGTAAAATTACGATGGAGAATTCGTCTGAGAACTCGGTTGAAGGTAATATGTTTTCGTTTTTTTTAGGTTATCTTTCATACATTCGATTCGCGACCACGCGATCTTCATTGTTTTGTTTGATTGTTATACTGTGATCGATTTTGCAGTTGTTGAATCGCGATTCGATTTTTTATCTAGTAACTCACTCATTAGTGCGTTTTTATTTTTAAGAAGTATATCAGTTTGTTTATGTGTAGTTATAATATGTGTATGTGTAATAGAACGTATTTTGAATATTTAACATGTTCTTACATGATTTTTGTTAATATGTTCATTTTTTACTAACGTTGTATGGAGGTTTTTGTGTTTATCTGTTTAATTTTGTTAAAAAGAACAATTACCATATAGTTGGATAGTATGGCGTTTTTATTTTACAGAGTAACTCAATTTTGTTTGTTTCTTAGGTTAAGATTTTTTATTACGATCTCCAATTTTACTAACGTGATATGGCGTTTTTGTGATAGTATGGAGGTTTTTGTGTTTATCTGTTTAATTTTGTTAAAAAGAACAATTACCATATAGTTGGATAGTATGGCGTTTTTATTTTACGGGGTAACTCAATTTTGTTTGTTTCTTAGGTTAAGATTTTTTATTACGATCTCCAATTTTACTAACGTGATATGGCGTTTTTGTGATAGATGTTTACATGCACAAGGTTGTTGGTATTGAGGTGACGTCCCCTAACTCTGGTCAAAAATTCTATATCCCTGATGTTCCAGTGAAGAATAAACCGTATGAAGGAACGTTATTCGTATCGCTTGACCATGCATTAAAATATTATCAGTATTATGCTAGAATTTCCGGATTTAGTGTGCGTAAGTCAACTGAGAGACATGATCGTTTTGGTGCTAGCACGCAGAAACAGTTTGTATGTTCTCAGGAAGGGTTTAATAAAAAAAAGAAGGTTGACACACTTAATGACACTGCTAGGCAAAAGGCATCCAGAATTAGTGTGTCTAAAAGAGTTGGATGTAAGGCAGAGATGTGTGTGGTGTTTGAATGCAATTTGTGGTGTGTGAAGAAATTTGTTGAAAAGCATAATCATCCGTTTGTTGATGAGGAGGATATGCATTTTCTTGTATCATCTAGGAAACTTACCCATTTGCACAAACACATCATTAACAGCATGTCTAGGATGAATGTTGGTCCTGTAAGAGCTTTTAATATGATGAGGGAGATTTATGGTGGCTTTGAGGGAGATTTATGGTGGCTTTGAGGGTCTTATTTTCCTTAAACAATCGGACTTTCTCTGCGTGCCTACCAGCCGACCTGATTCTGTTGTTTGTTTAGGGTTCTGCTTTATTTTTGCATGAAACACCAA
>JBCNJP010011790.1:0-14940 GCA_039602395.1 Deinandra increscens subsp. villosa
GTAAGTTTTTTTATATCATGTTTTAGATCCTGTAGCAACGTAAGTGTTACACTGACATGTTTACTAATACCAATCGATCAATTTACTATTTTATAGTTTAATAGAAGCGGTATAGGTTGTCTTTTAGTTCTCACTGTGGCGGGCACATATATTAATTTTATTCCTTATACTAAATTTATTCCTTAATAAAAAAAAATAATATTTTAGGGAATTTGCCAAGGGAGGCCTAGATAAGGAAGTAAACTAGATTTTAAGGCATTATCCAAGTGAGGTTATATGTTTGAGGTGTAGATAGATAAAAGGGTAAACCCGATTAACGCATATAAATAATATTAGGACAAATTTAGGGTCTCACAATAATTATGAATAAATAGTAGATCAAAATAATACCTCCAAGTTTAATGATTGATTCTTCGATCTAAAGCAAGGATCTTTATATATAATGTTAATTGAAAGTCTAAGACCTGTACTAAATGATATGAGAAATACATATATAGTGAATTTGTTCAAATAGTTCAATGTATTTTTTTTGAAACTTACTAATGTAGATTTGAATGTAGGTTAAATGAATCTTTCGTAATCTTAATCTGGTTTTGGTATAAAAAATATTCTAGGAAAGGGTAGAAAGCAACCACACTCTGACACGTCGACAAAACACACTAATAAACGGTTCTAAAAACAAAAACACGCTAACACATTGTAAAAAAAGAAAAAGTTGATCCACTATGTAATTTTATAGAGTGTGTTAACATGTGCTTCTTAGGAGGAAGAAAGGTGATGGTGGAAAGAAACTTTAGCCAGAGATACACAACCTCTAAAATTATAGAGTAGTCTTCTCTGTTTAGCCTCTTAATACCTCTTAATGGTCATTCAGATGTTAACTCTTAATGGTCATCAATTACTATTTTATAGTTTAATAGTAACCTCTTAATGTCATCACAAGTCAAATTCTTCTCTCAAAAGTGATATTGGATGCTCTCGAATTTTCATGTGTGTAGAAAGGTGTAAGACACAATGAACCATTATGTTCATATATGTAGGCACCAAAACCATATAAAAAAGCAAATTTTTTTATCGTAGTAAAAATTGCTTTCAACTGACCAATACAAAGGCGAGATGAAACAATATTTGACTTGTAACTCGGCTCACATATATTGTTTCCTTATAAACATTTCAATATGGGTTGGGTTACCTTTTTTTTTAAATCTAATTGTGAATGTTTATTGGCGGAAAAATTGTTGAGGATGAATATGGTGGTGCCACATGGCAAATTATGGTGCCAAAAACGTTTCTTTTATTATATATATAGATATAGATATAGATGAGTGTTCTTCCTTATATTTAGTTCCACTTAAATTTAATTCATTTTACATCGTTTTATATATTACATCATCCAACTTTAAGTTTCAATATTTTATTCATCTTGCAAATGAGCTTTTGGCCTACTGATCAAGGGGGAGGTGGTAAGACTTTGTTTTACCTGGAGACACTGAGTTATATCTCAGGCATAGACGGATTTTTGGTGATTTAAGAGATTAGATTAGGAGTAGATTAGAGTTGGTCGTCCAAGAAAAAAAATATTTTATTCATCTTACCCTCTAATTTAGATATCATTTAAATCCTTGTGATACTTTCACAAAATAGAACTCAAACCCGGAAATAATTAATTATATAACAAATATATATTAATTATTATTTATGCCTATGATTTAAAAAAAAACACATTTTTAATCATTTTTCCGGATGCTTAACCATATCCTTATCAAATGAATCTATGCTAATCATATGTTGATTATTTGTTGCTTCTAAAGAAGCATCTACACGCTGGCTATCTTTGTAAAATCTACACCTGAATCAAAGATGGATAACCTAACCATAAATTTAACATTTTATTGTGGACAATGAACATGCTGGCAACCCCACTTGGACCAATAAATATATTTAAAAAATTTGCAATTTAATGCATGAAAAATTGGATTACTACAATAAAACTAATAATTTAAACTTATATATAATCATCACCAAATAAATTTCACAAGAAACCAAATAATCTTCTCCACCCACACCCACTCTCCTTTTCCCCCTTTCCTTCAAGAATCCAAAGGCTCCTCTTTCTCATCTAAATAAAACCTAAAAACTCTGCAACAATTACTGTTTAATTTGGTCCAAAATAAGAACAGTTAGCCCACAGTTTACAGCGACTGAAATTTTGAAGTTATTCAGTCGGTGTATTGTGTGATTTTGAATTAATAATTTTGTTTAATTCATAACAGCAGCTCGTATCGAAACCCAGTTGTTGTTTTCTAGAATAATGCTGGAAAAATTTGAACTTTTGTTAAAACGGTGAGTTCGCCGATCTGGGTATCGTCGTTAGCTGCGATTTGATGTCGCCGGTGAAGAATTAAGACATTTATGGAGTTAAAAGTTCGTTGCAGAAGGAAATGTTGGACCGAATTATTACTTCTTCAGGTAAATTTCCAGTTCAATTTTTAAATTTTTAATTGTATAGATTATATTTTGTCTTTTCATGACTGTTGTTGGAGAAAAATTAGGGTTTTAACTAATTTTTGTTAGAGAAATTGAAGCTTTAATTGCTGTTTAGTATCTGTAATATGTGATTAATGTTTCAATTTAATTGGTCCTGTTGTGGAATCACTACTGTTTTATTTTTATAGGACACTATTAGGGTTTTGTTGATTTAGGCAAAGCTAAATTTAGCTCCTCTTTTGGATATTAGGGTTTCAATGTTTAGGGGGTTAGATTTAGGGGTCAGTTTTGTACAAACTGGATATCTGGGCAAGCAAAAAATAGAAAATTTATAGTTCTAAAAGATTTAAAATTGTGCCCCATACAACTCTTTTGTTTCTTTTACCTGAAATAATCAATATGGGTTTCTTATTTGTTTCAGATTCTATTAGTTTTAGTATTTTTCGAGATTATTCAAGCGAGATACGATGAAAATCGATTGCAACGGAGAGGGCCAGAAAAGGGTAGTGAAAATGTTGTATCACATTCTTGTATTCATGATGAGATAATTGAACAAAGACTAAAGAGACCAGGGCAAAAGGTTTATTCAGTAACTCCACAAGTTTATCAAGCCACTGATACCGAGCCTCTTCACCGCAAGGGAAGGGCATTATTGGAAGTTCCAAAAGTTTCGGGTTTTGCTAAGAATGCAAAACAACCCATCAGAATTTATCTCAACTATGATGCTGTGGGTCATTCACCTTCTAGAGATTGTAGAAACATTGGTGATATAGTGAAAGTAAGTTTAGTTAAACAAACCGTTTCTTGAAATTTGATGCAAATTTAAACGATTTTCTTGATTAATTTGTGTTTTGCTTTTTTCAGTTAGGTGAACCTCCTGAAGCTTCTAATTTGGGTAAACCTTCTTGTAATCCTCACAATGATCCTCCAATATTGGGTGATTGTTGGTATAATTGCACCTCAGATGATATAGCCGGAGAGGATAAAAGGCATCGTCTTCGAAGGGTATTTTCCAGTTTTTCATTTTTCCTCATGGGTTTTTGGATATGGGTTATTGATTGCGTCTTGTGTTTATAATTGTTTATATTTTCTGTATATTATGAGAGATCAGGCTTTAGGGCAGACAGCAGACTGGTTTAAAAGAGCTTTGGCTGTTGAGCGTGTAAGTGGAAATTTGCGGTTAAGTGGTTACTCAGCTTGTGGACAAGATGGTGGTGTTCAACTTCCACGTGAATATGTTGAAGGTTTCTCTTTATGTCTTTTTGTTTAAATGTTTCATTTTTAGTACACACAATGAGTTGATCTACAATCACATTCTTGTTATTGTTACAATAGTAATTGGAATATTTGAGTAGGACATTTAAGAGGTTCTGCGCATCCAAAGGAGTCTTTTGCCAACTTTTGGCTAAATTTTCGGTTTGACCCGTATAAGATAAAAACACAATTGAGATTACCACTTCTAATAAAATTAATATTTTTATGCCTTATCACCTTATGTTATCTGTTTATCTTTACAGAGGGTGTTGCTGATGCCGATTTGGTTCTTCTGGTGACTACAAGGCCCACCACCGGCAATACTTTAGCATGGGCGGTAGCATGTGAGCGCGACCAATGGGGTCGGGCAATTGCTGGTAACTTTCATAAATTGTCTCAAACAAACACACTATGAAAAATTAGTGTTTGAACAGTGAAAGTGTAGTTGTCCTTATGCCGTTTGTGTATTTGCAGGGCATGTGAATGTTGCCCCTCGTCACTTGACAGCAGAATCCGAAACGTTACTTTCGGCTACCCTCATACATGAAGTGAGTTTAGTATTTATTTATTTTTGGTGGTGGTGGTGTGTGTGTGTGTGTAAAAGGTAGAACAGTATGCAGCCATGCAGGATATATTTTAAAAATGTTTTTGACAATATCAATGTTTCCAGGTGATGCACGTTCTCGGGTTTGACCCTCATGCCTTCACGCATTTCAGAGATGAGAGAAAAAGACGACGAAGTCAGGTAAAACCGTTTATTATTTAGTCCTTGTATAAGTTATCACAGAAATTGTCCATTAATTCATCTGGTTGTCTTGTTTCTAACATCTTGACTTTGAACTGTTAGCTAGCTCAGTAACCTCGAAATAAGCTAAAACCTTGTGATTGTAGGCCATGACTTTTTTTTTCTTTCTGTTTTTTTACATATATGCAGGTTACTGAACAGACAATGGATGAAAAACTTGGGAGGATGGTGACACGTGTTGTTTTGCCACACGTTATCATGCATTCACGTCATCATTATGGGGTACATTACATCTACTTAACTTTTATATTTTTTTGGGAGACTGAGTTCTTGATTCTACCATCAAATGAGGGCAGTTTCGACCTAATTATATATGAATGGGTATTGATCTGGGTTAAGTTTCATCTCCAACAAGTAAAAGAAGTAGCTTAAAATGAGACAAGTCAAGTGGGTTAAACAAGTCTCGAAGTTACCTAAATCGTATTTTAATGCATAATTTTATGTAAATGATATTATTTTTGAAGTAAAATAATTCTGCAATCATATATGGCATACTAATTATTTATATAGGAAATGTTTCCAGGTCAAACCAACAGTCACATTTGCACCAGTGGACCCAAAATTCTTTATACCCATGTAAACATGTTTCTTTTTCGGATGTCCAAGAAATTCTTTTTTATGCTACAAACCTAAAAAAAGTTCAAAATCCTAGAAATTAGATTTATTGAAGTCAGTGGGCTATGCTTTTTTTTCTTTCTTCGGTTAATTGATTTCAAACAACGGAGACTTTTATTATTCTTGATTTACCGGGTTCTTATTATTGCACGCATATTAACATTTTCTTTTTTATTAATGTTTTATTTAGTTTTAGATATCACAAGATTTAATTTTTATATGTTGTTATAACCGGTATTAGTATGATAAGAAATCCTTAAATTACATTAAGTATTAAAGAAGTTATAAAACATCTATATAATATTTATAAAGTATACATCGCTGAATCATTGATAAGTTTCTCATGGCAGGCATTTTCTGAGAATTTCACCGGGCTGGAACTGGAAGACGGTGGAGGCCGTGGGACATCAGGTTGGTCATCCAACACCAAGCGTTGTATTTCAATCATAACAAAACATATTCTTCATCATTAAAACTTGTGTCAGGGTCCCACTGGGAGAAGAGACTTTTGATGAATGAAATCATGACCGGTTCTGTTGATACACGATCAGTGGTTTCAAAAATGACATTAGCTTTACTCGAAGATAGTGGTTGGTACGAGGCTAATTATAGTATGGCAGATCGTCTTGATTGGGGAAGTAACCAAGGGACCGAGTTTGTTACCGGTCCTTGTAACCTTTGGAAAGGAGCTTATCATTGCAATACAACACAATTAACGGGGTGTACATATAACCGGGAGGCTGAGGGTTATTGCCCAATTGTAAATTATAGCGGTGATCTTCCCCTTTGGGCCCGTTATTTTCCCCAAGCTAACAGAGGTGAGTTTGTATATCATATAATATATAAATTAATTGCAAAAATAAGTTACCATCTATAACCCAAACAATCTTTTGAATATTTTGAATCTTGTTTTGTTGATTGCAGGTGGACAGTCATCATTGGCTGATTTTTGTGCTTATTTTGTAGCTTATTCTGATGGTTCATGTATAGACACCAACAGTGCACGTGAGCCCGACAGAATGTTGGGTGAAGTGCGCGGTAGTAACTCGAGGTGAGGTCTTCTTTCAAAACCGTTTTGAAATATAATATTAGTTATTTATCGCTCTTATGTTTATATATATTTTTTTGAAGGTGTATGGCCTCTTCATTAGTAAGAAACGGCTTTGTTCGCGGTTCTATGACCCAAGGAAACGGTTGTTATCAACGAAGATGTGTAAACAACACGTTGGAGGTTGCTGTTGATGGTATTTGGAAAGTATGCCCGGAAGCTGGTGGGCCGATCCAGTTTCCTGGCTTTAACGGTAATTTTTCAAAGCAAAAGTTTTCACTCGTTTGTCTGGAATATTATTATTAATTTATCAAATACCAATCTATTTTATTTAATTGCAGGTGAACTGATATGCCCGGCATATCATGAACTCTGTAGTGTAGACCCTATTTTGACATCTGGGCAGTGCCCGAACTCATGCAACTCTAATGGTGACTGTGTTGGTGGAACATGTCATTGTTTTATCGGATTTGACGGCCATGATTGTAGCAAAAGTAAGCATCCTTTTGCATTTGTATGTTCACTTGGTCAGATGATTTGTAGTCGCTTTTTATAGAACATGTTTTCCAGGGTCCTGCCCGAGTAATTGTAGTGGAAATGGGAAGTGCCTCAAAAACGGTATTTGTGAATGCACAAATGGGTACACCGGGATTGATTGCTCAACAGGTGAGTTTGCTGTTTTTTTTAAAAAAAAAAAATTTAGAATGGTCTTTATACATTTATATCAATATCTATGTATGCATTGCATTGCAGCTGTATGTGATGAACAATGCAGTCTTCACGGTGGCGTATGTGACAACGGCGTGTGTGAATTCCGATGTTCTGACTATGCCGGCTACACTTGTCGAAACACTTCCGATCTTCTTGACAGCCTGGCAGTCTGTAAAGACGTTTTAATAAACGATGCTGACGGGCAACATTGTGCACCGAGTGAATCAAGCATATTGCAGCAGCTCGAGGAAGTCGTGGTGATGCCAAATTACCACCGGTTGTACCCGACTGGTGCTAGAAAAATTCTCAACATGTTTAGAGGTAGAAACTGTGATAAAGCCGCCAAAAGACTAGCCTGCTGGGTAAGTTTTATGCTTTCGAAAGGTCAAAGTCAAACTAGTCAACTTTGACCCGATACGTGGTCGATTTTGAAATCTTGTGGTGCTAAATTGCTTAATGCTCTCTATTATCTTGAATGAAACAGATATCAATACAAAAATGTGAAAAAGATGGCGACAATAGATTAAGAGTGTGCCATTCGGCATGCCAAGCGTATAATTTGGCGTGTGGGGCGTTGCTGGATTGCTCAGATCAAACGCTTTTCAGTGAAGAAGGTGAGGGGGAGGGCGAGGGGTTATGTACGGGTTGGGGTGATACGTATTCGTGGTTTTGAAGCGATTGAGTCAAGTTGTAAATGATAGGTTGTTGAGTTAAACTGTAAGTTTGTTCAGGGTGTTGTTTTTGAGGTTTAGTGTATGATTTAGGGTTTAGTCATAGCACAAAGTGCTAATGACTTTAGATTTAGGTTTTCTCTCTAACCCAAGAATTATTTGAATCTTTTGGGATGTGTGTTGTTTTTAGAAATGTAGATTGATGATTGTATGGTTTTGCATTCCAGCTGGTTATAGTGGGTGAGCTTGCTTTTGGTCCAAAGTACGGGTACCGTATTGGTAGCGGTACGCTGTGTATATTTTGGCATTGTTACCGGTATCATACCGATCTCATCCTGATAGAACTTCAAATTGATACTTAGATTTTCTCATAAAGAGTGTATGTTTTAGGATATTAATGCATCATTACACAGAACTACATAAGTAACTTTGTTAAAGACGGATATAGGTTTTTTTGGAACGGCGATTTTATGTGTACCTGGCTATCGCACCCCTCTGATAAAGGAATCTCGTACCCCACTGAGGTCAAATGAGAGTATCTAAGTTGTGTCCTTGTTGATGTCTTAGTTGGGGCTTTGGTGTTCCCTTGGGAAACAATACCGCCGGCTGTTACTTGACAGTCGTGTCATCATCAGAGTGAAACTCTTTGGCGTAACATACGGTGGTATGAAAACCCGGGTGGGCTTGGGAATTAAACTGACAACCTTGCGCAAGATCTAGCTCAAATCCTTCATTGTCAAATTCCCCCAAAAGTGAGATAAGTAAGAATTTAACATGAGTATCTTGTGGAGAAACCAATTGCTTAACCAGTAGCCCATCAGTATATATTGCTTGATACAAGAGGAACTTTTAAGCCAATGTTACTCGCTTTTTCTGAACATTTAACAAATGAAATCATAGATATGTGACCCTTTCATTCAAAACATTACTAACGATTTGGGTTTACACGACAAAGACATGAATATTGCTACAAATCTGGTGTCTAATATTAATCAGTGTTCAACAAATATACTTGACGTTTATCTAAATGTCAAATATACATGGGTCATTGAGAAATGCAAGATCATGAATGGACGGTAGTTGAAATTCAATGCTTAATCTACATATTACTTTAAGAAATGAAAATACTACATATGCTTGTGGTAACACACCAAGTTTTGAGCTTGAAATGTTTACCTTGTTCGATTTCTTATCCAGTATTAGTGCATAGTAATTTGAAAGTTATGATATATTAGTTTGATGTAAAGGAAATGAATCTTAATTTATGATTATATTATTTATAGCTCGTAATCTATTAATTGTTCATGTTCCATTGGTAACTCCGATATTCTGTCTTTTTTGTTAATGACGGAGTTATATCTATAAGGGTGGGCGGTGTGGGGGATAAATTTTTTAGGATGAGTAAAATGGGATAAGTTTTTTGGCCAATAGGAGAGTGACACCAGGAGAGAGAAAAAAATATATGTCTTTTGTGCTTTTTGAATGGTATGGGTGGGATAAGTTGGATAGTTTTTTTTTATTTATTTTTTTTATTTTAATTTTTATATATTATATTTAAAGGAAAACATTATATTTCATAAAACATAAAACTAAATTTTTCATTAAAAATAAAAAACTTACATAGAAATTAAAAAAAACCACTTTCACAAATTTTAAAACCAAATCTAAAAATCACATTCCCAATTATGAAAAGCGGTGATTCGACGTTTCTCGGCGAGAAGGGTCGGTAGTAAGCTCGTAGGGACGTTCTCGGTCGGTCTTAAAAATATTTCAAGATCGCGAGCTCGTTTTTCGTTGTCCATCGTTTCTTTCACCGCCGCGTACATCATCGCCTTTCTCTCGGCGGTTTTTTCTCGAATCGCCGCCTTCGCCTCTTTTTCTTTCTCTCATTTGCTTTCAAACCTATTCATCACCTCCAAAGCATTTGAGGACCCATCCTTCGACAATTCACCCGACTTCGTTCTAGATTTTCGTTGTGGAAGTGGAGGCGTTGAGTCCTCGTTTAAGTCGGGCAACCGACTTGGCAATTGGGTAGAGTCGACTTCGTTTGACGTTGTGTACTCACCCGAGACCGAGGTCTTTGTCCTCTTGGGCTCACTAACCCCACCAACCTTCCTCCTCGGAGCCTTCTTGGGTGATCTTTTACAACTTCCCAAGCCGAAACATGAGTAAAACCTTTCTTTTCATAGATCTTTTCGTACTCGATATTAACCAACTTCCAAACATCAAGATCCCCCGCACCACTAGCCATTGCATGTTCCTAAAAATTATATAAAAGAAACAAGTTAAAAATAATATAAATTTAAAAAAAATAACTATTAAAAATAAAAACTTACAAATTGAGCAACGAGACCTCCAAAGTTCATCAACTTCTTGTTCAAATTCTTCCATTTTGTGGTAATTTGATGAACGTTTTGATTTGTTTCGCGACCAATTAAACCGTTAAAATGGTCCACAACTCTTTGCCAAAAAGATGAAAACCTTTGTTGGTCACCAACTTTTTTGTCTTCGGTGACGTGAATGTAAGCTTGTGCCAAATACTTCTCTTCGTCGGTAATCCATGGAGTTCGATCCGCCTTTGTTGTCGACTTCTTCTTGTTTTTTCTAGCTTGCTTTCGACGAGCCGGTGGTTCTTCCTCCATCTCTTCTTCTTCTTCTTCCTCTTCTACTTCTTCTTCAATCTCAACATGTTGTTCCTCCTCGAACTCAACCGAAGTTTCTTCATCTACTTCAATCTCCTCGTCCATCTCTTCGCTATCACTAGCTTCGTCGACAAGACGACGGGGTTCTCGGAATTGAGTATTTTGATATGATTGTTGGGCCGATGAAGCGTATTGTTGGAAGTAGTCGGGATGTCCGAATCGAAGTAGATCATTAAAAGATTGTTGTTGTGGTGGTTGTGGTGGGTAATAAACGGGTTGGGGTTGAGAAATTATAGGTGGAGAAGGTACGTAGAAAGGTTGTTGGTTTCGGTTTGTCGAACTTTGTCCGGTATTCGACCGGACTTTGGGTCGAAATTTCTTCGGGGCGGATGTGGAGGCATTCTTTTTCCTAGGATCCATTGGTTTTGGTTTAGAAAAGTAGAAGAGAAATGAAATGTGGTGTAAAAAGTTTAAAGTTTTTGAGGTTTATATAGGTGGAAAACTTGTAAAAAAACAAAAAAAAAAAATAAATAAATAAATAAATGCTACTGGCTAGTAGCCAACGTTCGAAAAAAAACGGGCAAAAAAGCCCAACGTTCGAAAAAAGTCCTCGGCAATACTCGGCAAGTAGTTGCCGTTTTTTTGAGTTTTTTTGCCGAAATCCCCTTTGCCGAATGGTAGGGTATGGTTGCCGATTTTTGCCAAATTTCCCCTATGCCGAAATCCCCCTTTGCCGAAAAAAAAAACTCCCCATACCACCCACCCTAAGAATAACAAAGCCCACTCACACAATAAAAATATAATTTGTAACTCTACGGATATAAACAACATATTTCAAGTAGTCTTGAAAGTAAGAAAATGGTGAAGAAGAAATCCACAAGGATGGGTTGCACGAGGATATTCGACCACAATTACTGATGAGGAACTTGCTTAAGATACGAACACACTATTTATGATTTTTGACATTTGTAAAATCAGATGAAAAATCAACTATATTATGTTTACTTTTATATGCTGTAAAAAAAAACAAAACGATAACGACGAAACCAGCTTCAACTCAATCGGGTGAGCCAAGCCAAACCGGCTCCCAGGCCTCCGCCCTCCATTACGAAATGCCAAAGCTCATGACATTTGAAACCATTTCTTCCGAGCCCAAAAAGGGCCTAGATGGGCCAATGATAAAATACACAATTTACAGCAAAACGAATCTTCCAGAATTTCTAGGATGGAAATAGGATTAGGAAAGTCGTCTGGTTCAACGATTTCAAAATGTCAAAGGTCAACGAAACCTTTACCATTCGTCGTTGATAATAATTCGGAATCTTCCTCCGATTCTACATCAAGGTGTACTTACTTATATACCGGCACACTGCCGGACGTCGGTCATCGTATTTCTCCGAAGATCCTCACGGTGAGCAATCCTTCTCTCGTTTTATCATTTCTCCCTGATATTGATTGATATTATTTAGTTTCTTTCACTTATCTACGCTGTATCTGGATGAATTGCTTCTTTGTTAGTGATTTTGAAGTAATAATTAGACAGTCGAGTGGTAACATGAAACCCTAGAAGGCTTGATTTCGTTTGATTGATGTTTGTTATGCTTTTGGTCCTACTTGTTTATATGATTTGGTGATTGATCAGCTGGTTTTTGTTAAAATCCTAAGGTTTGAATGACTCGATCGAGACTAGAAATCGATTGATTGTTGTAGTTAAGACTAGAAATGGATTCATTTCACTTGGATTTAGGTGTATTCAGTTTCAATAAATATTAGGTTTGAGCTTTCATGTTTAAGTGGTGAATTAGGGCTATTGCTATATCTATGTTCTAACACAATAGTGGTCTAGGTTTCGGTTTGGTCTAAACGTGTTGGGGTCGGTTTCGAGTCGAAACCACAAGCATGTTTAGATGAACTTGTCGTGTTTGGTCAACCTGATCGGTTAACAGGTTGAACCGTTTAACCGTTTTTATATGATAAAATTGAGAAGATAAAATTAAAAAAAAAAAGCCTCAAATTTTATAGTTTAAATGTAATTTTTATTTATATGAAAAATTAATATGGCAAAACTGATATAAATTAAAAACTTTAGGTCATTAAACTAGTCGTGGTCATGTCAACCTGTGACAATTCGTGTCAACACGATTTTTAGATGTGTGTCATTTTTTGGTTGATGTGGATATTCTGGTTCTGGTTGTTTTGAATTGTGGCCAATCTTTCTGGTGAATTTAGGGTACTTGAGCATTTGTTCAGAGAGAGATGGCTGCTAGGTTTGGGGAAGCACCAAGCAGGCCAACCCAAAACCCGTCTACCAACAATGCGAACACTGGCGATGCTGGTGATTTCGAGTGCAACATATGCTTCGATTTGGCACAAGACCCGATTGTCACTTTATGCGGCCATCTTTTTTGCTGGCCATGCCTATACAAATGGCTTCACATTCATTCACTTTCCCAAGAATGCCCAGTTTGTAAGGCCCAAATTGAAGAGGAAAAGCTAGTACCTTTATATGGTAGAGGAAAGGACTCAACCAATCCCAGGTCAAAACCCGTCCCTGGTGTCGAAATTCCTCATCGACCTGCTGGTCAGAGACCAGAAACCGCTCCTCCACCAGATACAAATGCGTTTGGTCAACATGGGTTTGGATTAACAGGCGGGTTTGGGCCAGCAATGACTACAAGTTTTGGGAACTTTAATCTTTCATTTGGTGGTTTGCTTTCGCCATTTATGAATGTTCAGATGAATGCGTTTACGGGTCCGGGTCAGATGTATGGAAATGGTGCTCCTAATACAACTCGACAGAGAGCTCACCACCACCACCATCATCATCATCATCATGCCCATGGTGTCCCTCAACAGAGAGCTCACCACCTTGAAGCAGAGTTTTCTGCAGCATTGCCACTTTTGATAATTGGCTTCCTTTTTCTCTTGGCTCTTGTTTGGAATTGAGGTAATGTAGCTTTCAATTGTTTATTTGATGTTCCATAAGAATATATGTGGTGATATCAGTTGTTACACTTTTGTATTTTTTTTGTAGAGAATACTCTTCTTTTTAGTTTGTTTATACTATATGCGCAGCATGAAAAAAGCCCACTCAATAACAATTAAAAATATGTTACAGGTGAAGAAAATTGATATTACTCCTTAAATATAAAAAGGACCTTAATATCATTAGCAACTCTGGAAAATGTATAATTTTAAAAACAATAGCAATATTTGGAGTAAGCACATCAAAGGAGGGGTAAACAAGTCGAGCGGAGCTTGACATGCTAATGCTCAAACTCAACTCTTTTCGAGCTCCTGCACGCTATGCCCTGCCAATGAACACAACATATACATATATAATAAATACATTATTTTGTACAATAATTTCATTACATTAACAGTACTTACCAGAAAAATGCTCTCTAGAGTCTAGACCAGTGTGGAAATAAGATATTTGACAACCATAATTGGGCATCTGTGCTGAACCTTTCCAACTTATCTATTATTTTGTGAAATTGCATCATTGTTGTTGAAGTGGTTAGTGTCCATAACATATCTTTATAAGGTTTCCTTTGAACTGTTGTTTCTTGTTCTCATGTACTTGACTGAATTTAGTACCCAATAACTTGAATGAAATAAAGATTAACATGTGTAATAATTTCAATTAAACTAACATTTGCTTAACCCTTGAAATGACACCTTAATCCAACCAAAACACATAAACTTAACACATAAATATAGTAAATAAACCATATATAAATAAAGCACTAGTATTGTATATTTTATATATCACTTATAAATGTGATATTGGACCTATTTGTCGATTCCAAATCATCAATAAGACACTAAAGAAACCATGTCCAAGAGCTTAGATTTCTACGATTGCATAACGAAGAGCGCATATTTCATTATTGGGGTTATCAATTATCACCAATTGCAGTAAGAATTTGACTTCAAAAGTGAAAAGCCTCACCAAGACCTAGCAACTCTCTTTCGATGGCCTTGAAACCTTGTTTTAAAGATTCCAAGCACACATAGATCCCTCTGTTGAATTTATTGGTTTTTACCATTAGATATGTTGACGCTTCAATATCTAATTTCACTCCTTCTAGACTATTTGTTTTAATATGGGTCAAGGTGGGTAACTTAAAAGAAGACATGGGCTAATATGAGTTGGGTAGTTTTTTTACAGGGGTTAAGATGGGTAACTTAAAAATGCGAGCCAGGATGGGTGATTTGATTTTACAAGATGGGTCAAGGTGGGAATTAGAATATTAGGGTAGGTCCCTCACTATCCGTTCATCACTTTCATCCGACCTCTTGCATTCATCACTCAGTAGACCGAAAATCTATCTGCAAGTCATTTGCACTTGTACCTAAATCACCAAATTGAGGCAAATTGTTGTTAAGTTACTGATCAATGAAGTTTGAGGCTAATTGACTACAGATATCTCGTCAAATCGCGCAGATTGTTGCTAACACCCAAATTTGTAAATCAATGGATTGACAACAGATGCTGGTATTATGGTGTTCTTGGTTCTGAACTTCCACAATCTAATTGTCTACTTTCCTTTCTGGTTCATAAACTTTATTGACAATTATAAAAAATGAAAAAATGATTTGATATTGTTGTTGAATGCATGCCAATAGGATGAAAGTAAACTAATATATATATATATATATATATATTTTTATTGTTATTGGTTATTAAATCGACATATTTTC
>JBCNJP010011791.1:0-14939 GCA_039602395.1 Deinandra increscens subsp. villosa
ATTAACGAAACATTATTATGCCTTTTGTTCGCTATATGTCATCACAGTCTATTTTCTTTCTATTACTATATTTCGAGGTAAAAAACAAGATCAATAGCTTTTCGAAACTCTCATCTTGCTTGCTTCATCTCGCCTGATAGTATGGCATCCAGTGACAGTAAAGAGACCGGGACCTTTAATCATGACTTTCGCTCGTTACTTTTCCTGGTTTCCATACTTGAAAAAGTATATATATAGGTTCCCCCGTGAAAACATGAAAACGCATATAAAACACCACCCCTAGGCGTTAGGGGGGGGGGGGGGGGATTCTGGGTCCTTGCGTGACTTGAACAATGACATGAATTCTTCTTTTTCTTTTTTACTTTTTCCCACCAACCAAGTAACTACACATCATACTCTCCTTTATAAATAATACCCTACATTCAAAGTATAATAACCCACTGCACTACACTTTCACACTAAATCCTACGTGGCATCGTGCGTAATACACTTTTCAACTTTAAAATTTCACGCCATTTCAAATGACCTTAGATTTTATAATGTTTAACTTTACTTAAAGAGGAATAAAAAAAAGGAATAACATCAAACATTTTTCTAAATGAGATGTTCGTGTTAAGTTGGGTGTTTGTAATTAACTATTAGGAAATTGTCCTAGCGGTTACCAAACGATGATGAGAGATTCAAGATTTAAAGATATTGAGTTTGATCCCTGAGTCTCTCGGGTTTTAAATTCGGTCGTTTTGTGACAACCCGTAAGTTTCCAAGGACTTAAACCGATAATATATACTTAGGTGTTAACTGCGTTACGTAACTGTTTACTTGCAACGTGCCAATTTTATCATAATCACATTCATTTACAATAGGAAAATAGCCTTGACGTAGCCTTAATTCATGTTGTAAACAATAATTGAACATAATGACTTCTTTTCACGAAATGGTCGCTAGAACTTCAATAATAATAAAGCGACTAACCAAATTCATTTATTAAGTTTACCAAACTATGTGGTAAACGTTAAACATGATCCCATCATCTTGGAGTTTATCATTATTTTCATTTTCATTTTACATTCATTTAAACCATTAAACTTTAATTTACCTTTTATCAACCTTTATCATTTTATGACACACATATTTCACATACGACTTATACAAACAATTTCATGATTAAATAACAACGTGTTTAGACAACGACAACAAAACGAGACTTGTGATCCATCCCTCACGTAAACCTCAATATATTTTACGTCCAAAACATTTTATTAAACTTTATTAACGTTCACGACAATTGTATTTTGCATGCATGTTATATATTTATACATGCAACGTAAGTTTTTCAAAATATAAAGCTATGTAATACTTTGAGTTCACCTAAGTTATCATTTTATTATCTCTAAACGTCGTGGATAACTATTTTATAAAACGTTTTGTTACACTCGATTCGTTTATTTATTTTATCCGTTCCGCGTAGCATCCGACCCGTCACCTTTCCCTTTCCCCCTTCCCATTTCTCCTCGTGACCCGGCCTCCACCCGAGACCGAACCCGGTTCCCGTCCCCTATCTTGTTCGGTCGGTCCAACCAAGCAACAAACCACCACCATTCCCATTCAATTTTCTAGTTACTTGGTTGTACCATGTTTGACCTCCTTTTGCCTTGTTCCATCATCTTCAACAAGCCTATAGGCCTTTTGACAACATAGCCTAAGGTTGTCTCCTATGACAACAATTCTATTACCCAAAGTGTAATATTTTCCCTCCCATTTGATCATCCTTTTCCCTCTAATGTTGCAGCCCCAAATAATCCAACTAACACAAGCATTCAAGTCCCTTGAGTCCCCTTGGAGAACCCTTGAACCGGCCAAGAAGAAGGCTCAAACCCGAGCCCTTCTTTTTCCTGTTTTCGGTCCATACACAACACACACACACACAAACACTTAACTTTTATTAACCCACTTCACTTTACTAGATATTTATCTACAAACCAAAGACACAAACACTTATTTCTTTACCCCTCTCTCTCTCTCTAACCCGTCACCCTCTCTCTCTCGGTCACTCTCTCTCTCTCGGTTCACATACAACCGAAACCCACACCCACACACTAACCAAACACTCTCACTTCTCCTTTACTTTCATACTTAAACACCTTTTACAACCTAACCTTCATTTGTTACTTACACTTTCAAGAACACACTTTCTCTTGCTCCTCTCTCCTTTCCAAAACCGTAAGTCCCCTCTCTCTCTACTCTCTCTAGATTTTCTGACTCAAACACTCATATTCTTGATGATTCATGATACTAGGAAGCAAGAACACTCAAGAATCACTATCATCATCATCATTTTCGGCCACTCTCATCTCCTAACAAGGTTTCACCTTCACTTTTCATAGTTAAATCTTGTTCTAGCAAGCATTACTAGTATTCTTTCATAACTAGATCACTCCATTTGCAAGTCTTGACTCACATTGTTGTCTAAACATCATTTTACCCCATAAAAGCTTACTTACTTGTATTTAACTTCATGTTCCTCCATATATTTACCTACTAGAAACTCATGATAATATTTACTTGCATTATTATGTTCAAGATTTAGTTTAGTTAGACTTTTACACAAGTATTTGCTTAGTTTGCATTTTTAGACAATAACTTTGTATTTATCATGTGTTATGTGTAGATCTTGTAATTTTGGACCCCTTGATGCCTATGACACGTTTTTAGACTCTTATTATAGTCAAAATATGATATCTTGGACTTTAGAAAAGTTACTAGTGCTTAAACTCACCATAACAAACTTTTACATACAAAAGTACACTTTAAAAACCCTAAAAAGTGCCTTTAGCTATAGATCCGTTTTGACCAGAAAGTTTGGACTTTTAAACAGTAGGTTGTGATGGTTAAAGTGAACCTAAGACATGGCCAAAAGATCCCTTTATAAATTACTTGAATTTGGGCACAAACCGGGACTAAAACCGACACCCGACGGACCCGGAAACACCATTTTTGTAAAGAAACCCAAATCTGGTCCAAATGAACTCATAGGGTTATTTTTATGATGAAAACATGTTTACAAATTCTTACGGTGAATTTAGGAACCTAACAGTGTCATTTAACGGGCAAACGGGACCAAAACGGCAAAACCAACACTAAATACACAAAACCGGCAAACTAATGCAAACCGACACTCAAAATAATTATCCACCCATTTTGGACAGAAAATAATCATATTTTATTGAACTTGATTGATTTCTAACTTAAACGGATAAATATCGTGTAATCGGCGGTTACCGCGAAATCGCCCGATTTTTGGCTAACTAGTCAAAATAACCAATTATCATATAAAAACTCTCATTTTGACTTAATATTTATTTCTATAAATATTTACCATCTTTAAATATTATTTGGGAATTTTTGTATATTTTATTTAATTAAAAGTATATATTCTACATTATTTCCAAATAAATACATAACCGGATACACTTACTTTGGTTTTCACATCACTTAACCTCAAGGCTACCATGACGTCAAGACTTGACCTACCTAATTGAAGTGACATTAATGTCAACCCAGTTACTTATTTCATTGCATGTCTTCTAATTATCTAGGCTTGCATTTTTCGTTGACCACATTTCCGACTACCGTTTCTGAATCATGTGAGTTTTCACGGCCCCTTTTTCCTTTAACTATTTTATCTTTGGGGGAGAATTCATACATATATTTTTCCATGTTAGACAATTAGACCTTGTTATCGTAACTGTTTCATGTGCTTTTCCATTGTCCATACTTGTTATCTCATGTTCATTTGTGACGCCCACTCCCAGTCTTGGCTCCAGGAGGGGTCACGTGTCGGATTTACTCATGAACACATGGTACAACAGAGATAACTAAGCAGCGGAAATTAAAAACTTTTCATTTATATATATAACAAGTTACAATAGTAAGGAAGATAATAACATAATCTATAACTAGATCTTATCTATAGCTATGCCAGTCTACTACCGAGTCTATTCCTGATAGCTTGCCCATCTAATCTGCCCTTGCTAGAGCCCTTCCCTTGCTACTTTAAACATCACCGATACCTGACATACATGCTTTTAAAGGTCAGCTTACGCTGGTGAGTTCTAAGTATTTAAAACTTTTACCTTTCCTTGAAAGGTTTACCTCAAACATTTGGGCCTAACGACCCCTTCTTTATAAACATTTATCAGGTATAAAACATAACAAAATTATACCAAAACATTTAACCTTTAACCTCGAAAGGTTACTTCAAATAGTTGGACCTAACGGTCCCTTCTTTGTTTAATATAAAACATAACAGGATTATATTAAACATAACATTTAAACTTTCAGTATTAAAAATCATTTAATACTCTAAATCATCTTTCCCGCTAATAATCATTTTGTATAAAGAAAGTCATACAAAACATTATAAGCAAAACCTCTTTCTACTAAGCATTGTCTACCTCTGGGACTACGCTTAGTCCCTTCGGGTGGCCGTCGCCCCCCGCCTCTTGAGTAACCGTCGTTACTCCAGTGGATTAACTTCCACTGCTCGAATTGCAATTCCCCTCTTACCAGACAATCTCTGCTTAGATTAAAACTTCTTTAAAATAACCCCAAGGGTCATTTCCTTTATCCTCAAAAACTCATTTTCCTCTTTTGAAACTTTTCTTTAAAAGTTTAACTTCTTTATTACCCGTTCATTATAACCTTCCCGAAAAGAGTAATAACAGGTAATAATAACTTTAAAACAGTTATAAGTATTATAACTTTTTCACGTATGTGTATCAACACAAAACAAGTAAAGACATCTCAAATACTTTTCAAGTAAACAGTTGAACATGTATCATTGCATGTATATCAGCCCGAAAACATTAAAACATTTAAAACATTTAAAAGTGGGCTCATAGAACTCACCTTGTTCTCTTAAGCCAATTAAATCAGTCAGAACCTCCTTTACGCTTTCCGATTTAAACCTAGTTGCGTATTGTATGATGTTAACGCAAGGTTTTATATAATAAACATTTCTTATGTTTATATTAACATCTTATCTACTTAATAATGTATATTATTAAGTTCATATACTTTTTAAGGGTCAAAATGACCAAAATGCCCCTGTAGGCATATTATCTGCTTTTATTGATAATTATGAAGACGTGCATTCCTATAAGTAGACACTCACTCCGGGGTCGCCCAGTGTTGGGATGCCATTGCCCAGATGGGATGGCGACACCCCCGCTATGCCAGAAACCCCAGTGTACAGGTGCCTACCCTTCCGGTCCGCACGAACTTCTAATATTCGATTAACTCGGTATTTTCAATACTTCATTCTTTATTCATTTTAACTTCATATACACTTATTATATGTATAAACATGTTACCATATCAAAATTCAAGTCCCCATACCCTCCGGATTATTTTATATTAAATAACCTTATTTAGAAACCCTAATTTCATAAAATTCCCATTTTATTATCAAAACTCATTTTTATTCAAAACCGTCTTAGGGTATTATCCATTATAACATTTTATAATATCCTTTAAAATGGCAAAGCTTAATTCAAAACCGTTTACTCGATTTGGGCAGAATAACGACATGAAAACCCTAATTTTGACCCGTTAACAAAACCTTTACCAAAACATCTCTAATTGTGAAATAAACTTAGGGCTTTCTTAAAATACATTAAATTAGGATTACCTACAAAAATTCAGACCCTAATTCCCACCCGATTGTTCGATTTTGATAAAATAAGTCTAAGAACCCTAATTTATGCATAGATTTAGAACTCGATTTTAGGCATGATTTTAACAGAAATTGATAAGGGGCTTTTAAAGAGCATACCAAGAAACGGTGGACTGCTGGAGATCAGCTCCTAACTTCGAACGATTTGCTCGAATTTTGAAGATGAAGATCACGGTAGTGGTTTAGGGTTTATGGAGATAAATCTCGTGAATTGGCGAGTTGGAAGGGACGATTGAGGCTCCGTTTTATAGTAGTCGAAGTCGCAGGAGGGTTGCGCACGTGTATGGGTGAGTAATCGATCGAATTCAACACGTAAGAAGATCAAACGTGAAGAACAAGTCGGCCTCGTGTCGTTTCTGCGTCTGTACACCCACCGCGTACCGCCGGGTTCCTCCTCCTCCTCCGCGTACCGCCTGCCATCTATCAGGTAATGACACTTTTGGTCCCTCAGCTTTTTATTTACATTTCAGCCCCCAGTCTTCTACCAAACTGTTATTTTATGTGCTAAAACCTTACGGGGCATATTTATAAAGGTTTCTAAGGCTCGGGACATGTTCGATGATATACGTATACATACGTATATATATATTTCTTTATATGTATATATATTTCACAAATTTACACTTTAGCCCCTTATACTTTTATTTCTTTATCATTTTATGTATTAAAATATTATGGGACATAATTCTAATGTCTTTAGGGCTCGGGATACCTTTGATAAGGTTTATATATACTTTCGTATATTTAAATATATATTTATATATATATTTATCATCAATTTACATTTAAGCCCTTCTACTTTCACATACTTATCATTTCATGCTCCAAATCAACTTAGGACACATTTATAATAACTCCTAAGCCTCGGGTTCATATAAATACGTATAAATACGTATAATACTCGTATACGTTATGTATTCCTTTATTTTAATCATTATCTTCAACGTAAGGATACGTTCTTATTTATTTTTCACATGTTTAACTATTCTAACATGTACTCCTACGTAGATATTCATCAAATGAATATTTCACATGCATTTAAGCCATTAGGATATGTATATGTATATACTTACACATATAATACAATCGTATACACGTATTTTCTTCCGGTTGTCAGCTATGCTTATCATATCAACTTCTAAATATGCATTTCATTTTGATATCACATATATCAATTATTCTTGTTATAAAAACACGTATCTATCACGTTTTATCAACTAACACGTGTATTGTTTATATAACACTACCTTTTATCAATTTAATGGGTAAACATGTATTTTTCATACGTTTTGTCACGTTTGGCTATCTAATACATATATCGTAACATAAATACGTATAGCATTGAAATTCATTTCCCTTTACCCATTTATCAATCCATAAACCATAATATATGTTTTAGCTACTTACACATATAGCACATGTATAGAATTCGAGTTATGAAATTTTGGGGTGTTACAACTCTATCCCCCTTAAAAAGGTTTCGTCCTCGAAACTTACTCAAACTGTGATTTAACTCACAATGAGTTCTTTACTTTTCCCGGATAAATCCGGAAATTTTTCTATGCATCTAATGCATCCATCTCATATGAACCATCTGGTTCCTGGGCTACGATTTTAATATCGTAACAAACTTTCTAGGACAATTTATCATTTAACTCTATTACCTATAAGGTAATACTTTAACTATTCTATTTACGAGATCTTGTTCACAATTTGAATGTGAACCACATTTCTATAACTATTGCTAGTATATTTAGGAATAAATCCCTAACGGACAGTCTAGCTAACGATTTGAGAGAATACGTTTCTCAAAATAAAGGAACTCTTCCTTTTGTCAGTCACATACTATTTAGGTGGTGTCATAACTCTCTAGCTATATATAGGGTAGCCTGATTATGATTCCCACCGAAATATGCTTCAAATTTTCTAAAGTTGAAATTTATCGCGAGGCTTCTGTCATTCTGTTTTAACCTTCTACATGCGTTAAACATTTATCTGCATGCTACAAGATTTGAGCTTCTCTTCTGGACATCAACAGTCCCTCAGTTACTCGTTAGTAAGTGATATGTATCCATGAATACTACTGATTCGTTTTTCCACAGTGGCTCGTAATATCTACCTGCACGAGACTAATTCTAGTGCCACTTCTGGTTGTACCTTAGGTGTATATATATAGGATGTACCAGCGGCGTATCCACCACACCCTGGATACAACTAGAGGCGTACTATTACTAGTCTGGTGTAGGGTGATATTACTATTCTAACTACAACAAAATCAGTATAATTCATGACTATTTATAACTTACTTAAATAACTAGTTTGGACATCTGCGTACAACCTCGTTTGCTGTTTGCACCTCTTGAGTGTAAACACTTTTGCTGCAATTTCCTTTTCCATTAGGCCTAATCGGTAATGATCGTACCGATGCCTAAGTTAATTCGTTCATTACTTCATTTCATGTCTGCTACTGATTAGGATTCCAAAAAGGACTTGACATCTTCTTAGTCAACCTAATGATGTTACATCCTTGGAAAGTCTTAGCGGCTTCAGATGTATTAGCATAGTCTCTCTCTTTTCCTGATCCTTAGTACTTCCTTCCAATGCTTCATGCATTCTTCACCACCCTTGAGAACTTTAGAACGTCATTTGTCAGCATGCTCAATTATGAGATTTTTGGGATTTGAAGGAGCGTTCGTCATTCCAATCAATACCACTAATCACTCGTAATGATTATTCTGTTTCCGAAAAAGCCATTCTCTTTATTGGCTCACTTTTAATCATTTAGCTAGTGTGATTCTGATCTTAAATGGATCTCGGGGAATCATCTTGCTTCTTGTAGCTAGTTGGAAGATTTGCTAATCCTTGGCAAAGGATATCTGCTTTTTATTGACAACTTCTTTATCTTCTTGCAGTCTACGCATTTCCTTGGCTTTCGTCTTTCTTCTTGAAATTGCTGGAGTATCTTAAGGCGATATATTTGGTCTAAAGAAATCTTCTGGCTTCTGTTGGAGATAATTGGTACGGTGTTTCTACTTCTGGCGTTGTTGCTTCTAATGTTGCTCTTGACGTTGCTTTTGGTGTTGCTGCTTCTAGCGTTGCTTTCAGCGTCGAGTTGATTGTGGAACCCCATTTCTTGATCTGACGAGTTGCTAATTGGATTCACAGGTACGTTCTTCGGCTTCTTGGTTTTGCCTCTGAGTCAATGGCATACGTCGAGTATGACTTACCTCTTGACCCATGTACTTCCACGTTTTGTAATCTTTACTGCTAAGTCATCAAGATCCCTGTATATGAAGTCGAGCCTTCTTCTGGTTACAGACAATTTGCGCGTAGCATCCCGGGAGTCAATTCATTTAACGTCTTAAATTTACCTATCGTTATCTCTAGCTTTGACATTGATCTTAAGAAGAACATTTGTCAAATACTGATCATTTATTCGCATCGGTGTAATACACTGTGTGACAATTCCTAATATCGAATTCAGACTTCTAAGTTTGCCATTAATGCTAATTTCGAATCGTCAGGCTCGTCTGCGTCATCAACATTCGTCTTGAGGTCATTTATCTTGACGTCTTTGCATTTGTCCTAAGGAAGACGTAATCTTAAGCTTTCTAAGGTAGCTTGACTACGGGATTCCTTGACAATGTTTTTCCTCTCCTTATGTTGGAATTCTTCTTCGTGTAGCTCATCCAATCATTGTGTGCTTTCATCCTGCCATTTGAAGAAACAACATCCCTTAGGACGTAAGTTCTTCTTGGCCTACTCTAGACCTCCATATTCCTAAGCTCGTGGATCCTCGATCCAGCTTGTGGTGACCTTCATCATCTTTCTTTGAGCCATTCAACTGCTAGCTTCTGCTTCGAGCCTTCCGGCCAATCACTTTTAGTGATGGTCTTCTTGAAGGTAGCAACGTAGCTTGGAACGTCGTTTCCACTATTCTCGTCATAGCAATTCTCATTTCTATTTTACCGTGACAATGTCTATCACGTCTACGATTTCCTTGCTTAGGGTGACATCCTAGGCTTGTCTACACCTCTTTTCATCTTCAACGGTTCCTGAGTTCTCCAATGCAATTCTTATGATGACGTTTCTCGCACATCTAGCATATCGGCCTTCTTTGTTCAGAAGCTCCCTTAGCCTTCTTTGTGGAATTCGTCGTTATTGTCTTCAAGACCTTCTTCATCCTTGTACCGTTTTCGTTTGTCTTTCATTGAGAATCTATTTCTACCAAAAGCTTCCTTGGGACTAGCTCCACTAGCGGTCGCTTTATTGGACATTCTCCTCGTCAAAGCTTTCGGAAATTGATTAACAATCGATAGCAACGTAACCTTCACTGCTTCTGCCATTATTTCTAACATAACGGCTTTCATTTCTTTGCTGAAGGTACTCGTCTTTACTGACATTAGATTTCGTATCGGATGTCCTATTCGCATTCCTATCATGACTATGATTTCTAATCTCCTGATCTTACGATCAAAATAGTCTGACACTTTAGAACTCATGTGACGTGAATTCTCCAAATTTTGAATTCATGATAATTATATACGTGCACTTATATAATTATGATGCGTTCAAAACCCAGTTATTCTCATCACAGTCATCCCTGGTGTTCGTACTATTCCTTTTATTCTTACCGGAAATTTTAAAACCGGTCCTTTAAAACTACCTTTCTCTAGGCATTCTTTACAAGTTATTGACCACGTATCTCACTGTCAATTAACCTACCCCGCACTAGGCCACATAACAGTTAGAACCTATGATATGTTCATTTGGGTAAAATATCAAATTGCAGTAGCTAATTGCAATCGGGTATTCTCCGTACTCGCATACCTTAAGTTCTACCTCCTATGTTCCTCGTGCAACATTTTTCCTATGGGCATGACTATCCTGACTGGCATTTACATTCCCTATCTTACCTTACTTTGTTTACCAAGAGTCCTAGTTTAAGTCTAGATACCGTGCTAGTATCTAAATCTCTTAAACCAAGGCTCTGATACCAACTTGTGACGCCCACTCCCAGTCTTGGCTCCAGGAGGGGTCACGTGTCGGATTTACTCATGAACACATGGTACAACAGAGATAACTAAGCAGCGGAAATTAAAAACTTTTCATTTATATATATAACAAGTTACAATAGTAAGGAAGATAATAACATAATCTATAACTAGATCTTATCTATAGCTATGCCAGTCTACTACCGAGTCTATTCCTGATAGCTTGCCCATCTAATCTGCCCTTGCTAGAGCCCTTCCCTTGCTACTTTAAACATCACCGATACCTGACATACATGCTTTTAAAGGTCAGCTTACGCTGGTGAGTTCTAAGTATTTTAAAACTTTTACCTTTCCTTGAAAGGTTTACCTCAAACATTTGGGCCTAACGACCCCTTCTTTATAAACATTTATCAGGTATAAAACATAACAGAATTATACCAAAACATTTGAACCTTTAACCTCGAAAGGTTACTTCAAATAGTTGGACCTAACGGTCCCTTCTTTCGTTTAATATAAAACATAACAGGATTATATTAAACATAACATTTAAACTTATCAGTATTAAAAATCATTTAATACTCTAAAATACATTGGGCTTCCTCCTCTGTGCTAATAATCATTTTGTATAAAGAAAGTCATACGAAACATTATAAGCAAAACCTCTTTTTACTAAGCATTGTCTATCCTCTGGGACTACGCTTAGTCCCTTTCGGGTGGCCGTCGCCCCCCGCCTCTTGAGTAACCGTCGTTACTCCAGTGGATTAACTTCCACTGCTCGAATTGTCAATTCCCCTCTTACCAGACAATCTCTGCTTAGATTAAAACTTCTTTAAAATAACCCCAAGGGTCATTTCCTTTATCCTCAAAAACTCATTTTCCTCTTTTGAAACTTTTCTTTAAAAGTTTAACTTCTTTATTACCCGTTCATTATAACCTTCCCGAAAAGAGTAATAACAGGTAATAATAACTTTAAAACAGTTATAAGTATTATAACTTTTTCACGTATGTGTATCAACACAAAACAAGTAAAGACATCTCAAATACTTTTCAAGTAAACAGTTGAATATGTATCATTGCATGTATATCAGCCCGAAAACATTAAAACATTTAAAACATTTAAAAGTGGGCTCATAGAACTCACCTTGTTCTCTTAAGCCAATTAAATCAGTCAGAACCTCCTTTACGCTTTCCGATTTAAACCTAGTTGCGTATTGTATGATGTTAACGCAAGGTTTTATATAATAAACATTTCTTATGTTTATATTAACATCTTATCTACTTAATAATGTATATTATTAAGTTCATATACTTTTTAAGGGTCAAAATGACCAAAATGCCCCTGTAGGCATATTATCTGCTTTTATTGATAATTATGAAGACGTGCATTCCTATAAGTAGACACTCACTCCGGGGTCGCCCAGTGTTGGGATGCCATTGCCCAGATGGGATGGCGACACCCCCGCTATGCCAGAAACCCCAGTGTACAGGTGCCTACCCTTCCGGTCCGCACGAACTTCTAATATTCGATTAACTCGGTATTTTCAATACTTCATTCTTTATTCATTTTAACTTCATATACACTTATTATATGTATAAACATGTTACCATATCAAAATTCAAGTCCCCATACCCTCCGGATTATTTTATATTAAATAACCTTATTTAGAAACCCTAATTTCATAAAATTCCCATTTTATTATCAAAACTCATTTTTATTCAAAACCGTCTTAGGGTATTATCCATTATAACATTTTATAATATCCTTTAAAATGGCAAAGCTTAATTCAAAACCGTTTACTCGATTTGGGCAGAATAACGACATGAAAACCCTAATTTTGACCCGTTAACAAAACCTTTACCAAAACATCTCTAATTGTGAAATAAACTTAGGGCTTTCTTAAAATACATTAAATTAGGATTACCTACAAAAATTCAGACCCTAATTCCCACCCGATTGTTCGATTTTGATAAAATAAGTCTAAGAACCCTAATTTATGCATAGATTTAGAACTCGATTTTAGGCATGATTTTAACAGAAATTGATAAGGGGCTTTTAAAGAGCATACCAAGAAACGGTGGACTGCTGGAGATCAGCTCCTAACTTCGAACGATTTGCTCGAATTTTGAAGATGAAGATCACGGTAGTGGTTTAGGGTTTATGGAGATAAATCTCGTGAATTGGCGAGTTGGAAGGGACGATTGAGGCTCCGTTTTATAGTAGTCGAAGTCGCAGGAGGGTTGCGCACGTGTATGGGTGAGTAATCGATCGAATTCAACACGTAAGAAGATCAAACGTGAAGAACAAGTCGGCCTCGTGTCGTTTCTGCGTCTGTACACCCACCGCGTACCGCCGGGTTCCTCCTCCTCCTCCGCGTACCGCCTGCCATCTATCAGGTAATGACACTTTTGGTCCCTCAGCTTTTTATTTACATTTCAGCCCCCAGTCTTCTACCAAACTGTTATTTTATGTGCTAAAACCTTACGGGGCATATTTATAAAGGTTTCTAAGGCTCGGGACATGTTCGATGATATACGTATACATACGTATATATATATTTCTTTATATGTATATATATTTCACAAATTTACACTTTAGCCCCTTATACTTTTATTTCTTTATCATTTTATGTATTAAAATATTATGGGACATAATTCTAATGTCTTTAGGGCTCGGGATACCTTTGATAAGGTTTATATATACTTTCGTATATTTAAATATATATTTATATATATATTTATCATCAATTTACATTTAAGCCCTTCTACTTTCACATACTTATCATTTCATGCTCCAAATCAACTTAGGACACATTTATAATAACTCCTAAGCCTCGGGTTCATATAAATACGTATAAATACGTATAATACTCGTATACGTTATGTATTCCTTTATTTTAATCATTATCTTCAACGTAAGGATACGTTCTTATTTATTTTTCACATGTTTAACTATTCTAACATGTACTCCTACGTAGATATTCATCAAATGAATATTTCACATGCATTTAAGCCATTAGGATATGTATATGTATATACTTACACATATAATACAATCGTATACACGTATTTTCTTCCGGTTGTCAGCTATGCTTATCATATCAACTTCTAAATATGCATTTCATTTTGATATCACATATATCAATTATTCTTGTTATAAAAACACGTATCTATCACGTTTTATCAACTAACACGTGTATTGTTTATATAACACTACCTTTTATCAATTTAATGGGTAAACATGTATTTTTCATACGTTTTGTCACGTTTGGCTATCTAATACATATATCGTAACATAAATACGTATAGCATTGAAATTCATTTCCCTTTACCCATTTATCAATCCATAAACCATAATATATGTTTTAGCTACTTACACATATAGCACATGTATAGAATTCGAGTTATGAAATTTTGGGGTGTTACATCATTCATGCTATAACCCAAACCCCACTATTAACTGAATCCGATTAATTATCACTTGCAAACGGTAACGTTTGAATAGATCTATTGTGTTAACGCCCCTGCTCTGATTGGTAGCTCCAATCGTGACTCCGTCTTATGTCAAGAGTACAAATTGTTACGTCATATCTATGCGGTACCAACCGGACAATAGGTACCAAAAGTGGGTAAACAGTCAGTTTCGGTATTCAGGGTACATGGTAGCATTATCAACTAGTCTTATCAAATATTGTCAATTATTAACATGAATTGTTTTCAATTACTATTTTCATTCAACCTTTAGCTGCTAGCACTTTAAACCTGTGAAACTCACCAACAATTATTTGTTGACCGTTTTCTCGTATGAATTCTCAGGTACTTAAACTTAACTGTTGTGCATGCATCGGACCTGCTTGCTTGTTTCCTACCTTTGCATCTTATGACTTTTCACTTGTTTCTGGAGTATGGTTTAGCCTTTGGAGATTTTCCTGACATAACACCTGACGGTGTCATGTCCTAAAAGTCTTTTGAAACTTATGTGTTGTAAACTTAAAACTATTTACTTTTCTCATTACAATTAATCCGCTGCGTAATGATATTGGAAAAACTCCTATTTACTCCAACAATTTAACAATTTCCAAAACGGCTCTAGTTGTTGAACCATCCAGAGTACGTTCGTAACCTTGACTGTGATAACCTTTTTCGCATCCCGACACAAATCTTACAGGGTGTGACACATTTGCAGAGGTGCATGTCATGTGATAGTGTCATGT
>JBCNJP010011792.1:0-14936 GCA_039602395.1 Deinandra increscens subsp. villosa
TGGTCTTCTTCCTCCGGATAAAGTTGTTCAACCGGATCAACTTGTTCAACTAGATCAACATGGCCTTCTTCCTCCGGATGAAGTTGTTCAACCAGATCAACTTGTTCAATTTCATCAACATCTGAGGAAGACACCCTGTGCAAGATCATATTTTGAATTGAATCTAGTTTGACATGTGAATTTCATTCCAACGTATGGTTGACAACCTTACCTATCAGTGGCTTTCACAGATTGTCCTACCTTTGTTCAATTTCTTCTCCTTGAGCTCTCACAATTGCACGGAGAGCTGCCAATTCATTTTCAGGTTTTGTACATCGAACCATCAATTCAGTAGGTGTCATGCTGCTCTCAACTAGTGTGTTACCAGTATCTTTGAGCAAAGAAGAGTGTCAGAGCATATTCCTATGCTACGTTATGTCTTGTGTATTGTATCTATGTAATGAGCATGAGAGTGAGTCTTGCTGGCAGCGTACCAGGCTCCATACCAGTTGGTATGGACTAGCGTACCAGATGGTATGCTGGGTGGTACGCTAGCCAGAGTAAGCCAGCTATAAATAGGTAACTTATGTAGAGAGCATAAGAACTTCTAGTCATTCATATTATATTTCGTGTGTGTTACTGTGTGTATGCTCTCAAGCTTTATCAATACAAATGTCATTTGTATTTACATTTGATCTCATCTCTATCTCATTATTACTTGATTAGCAAACGATTCGTCGCTCCACGACTTTACAAGTGGTATCAGAGCTATCTGGTTCCATTTGCTGATCAAATTCTGTGATTTTTGAGTGTTTTTAGAGAGAGAAAGTGGGTTTTGATCATTTTTTATCAAATTTTCTTAAATTGCACGTGTTCTTGATGTCAAAATTGATTGCAAACCGTTTCTAGTGTGTTTTCATTCCTCATTGCTGCAATTCATAGTCAAATTCAACAAAATTATGAAAATCAGTCGATCATGAGCTGGTACGCAGGATGAACTAGTGGTACGCTGTTGGTACGCAGCATGGTACGTAAGGCAATCTTCATCGCCTGATTGGTACGCTGATTTTGGTCTGGAAGACAATCTTCAAGTGTGGTCCGCAAATGGTTACGACGTACCATTTGGTATGGTGGTGTTCAGTTGGTACGTTCAGTGATTTGGTCCGCATACTGGTCCGTTTTTAATTTGGTACGCAAGTTGACAGTTTGGTCCGCTGAGAGTTGTTTTGGTATGTTGACAGGAAGGGTTTTAATAACACGTCTTCAAAATGAGTGATTATCAAGCGTTTGTTGCAATACAAAACACCATACAAACTCTTATTAACTATGATAATGAAATAGGAACAAGTCAGAAAGTTCCTAAGTTGCTTAAATTGGAAGATTATCATAGCTGGGTCAAACGATTTGAAGCATATGTGGGAACAAATGATGTCGATTTTTGGATATCTTACAATAATCAATATGAATATCCTATGGGTTTAAATGGAAGGCCAATTTTGCAATAAAGTCTCACTGGTGAACAAAAGAAGACATATCAAACTGAACAAAAAGCTTACGGAACTTTGACAATGGCGTTACCCAAAGATTTATTACATCAATTTTATGTTTACACTTCTTCAAAGGAATTGTGGGATGCCATTCAGAAACGATGTGAGGGTAATGATAAATTCAAGAAAAGTAAGCAAAAGGTGTTGAAGAAAGAATTCGATAATTTCAAGCATTATCCAAACGAAGATATTTGAAAGCTTATTACTAGGTTTTCACATATTTACTAAGTGAAATGTCATTAGTAAGCATCAGAAAGGAAGAAGCTGATTTGAAAGGGAAATTACTTGAAGCATTACCTGAAAAGTGGGAAAATTATGTAATGATGATTACACGTGATAAAGAATTTTCAGGAATGTCGTTCAACAGTTTGATAGAGCAGATACAAGCTAAAGATATGGAAATGAGTGTAAATAAATCCATGCCTGCTAAAGTACAAAATCCAGCAGCATATCATGGTGAAAATGAGTCGACCATGAATACTAAAAAGTCAAATATTTTCAGTGAAGGTCCTACTACTGCTTTTCTTGCTAGAAAATCTGAGAATTATGGTTATTCTCCGGGTTGTACATTTACAAGTCCAAATCAATCACAAAAGCCTACATTGTCTAATAATGCATCTGATGATTTAGCTTCATTACTATTTGTATTTATTTCATCATCTAGTGGTTCAATTTTTGGGAATATTGGAGAAGCCGATCTATTTACAAATGACTTAGGTCAGTTGGATGATGATCATCTGAATGAGTTAGATTTGCATTGGCAATTTGCTATGACTGTTGAAAGAGGTAAGAGATTCGTAAAGAAGCATGGTAAACAATCTTTTCTTCCAGGAGCAAAACTTGGATTGGATAAATCCAAAGTTAAATGTTTCAAATGTTCCAAGATTGGTCATTTTGCTCGTGAATGTCAAAATTCAAAAGCATCTGCATCCTCGTCTTCAACAAACAATTCAAATTCACAAGCTTTGATTTCATAAAAAGTTGAAGGATATGACTGGGAAAAGGATATTGCAATTATGGACGAAAGACATAATCAGAGGGCATTAACTGCAGTTTGCAATTCAGATAGTTTTACTTCTAAATCTGATCATGTTACAAAGTCTATTTACAAAACATCACCTGCTATGGTTTATAATGCTGATATAAAACAGTATGTTAAATTGTATCCTGATGAGTCTGTATTTCTTGCCGAGATTATACGGGAAAAGGTGACTAACTCGGATTCGGACACAAGTTCATGTGAAATAGTTGAGGGAGAGGTTTCTGGAATCATTACACATGAGCAAATGGTAAAGTGTTTTCCATGTTCAAATTGTGATACTGCACACAGCAAAATTGAAGCTTTATTGAAAAGTCAAAGATTGATAATTGAAGAACTTAAAGTTGTGAAAGCTGATTTAGAATGTTCACAACAACGAAATGCTGAATTAGAAATAGTTAATGCTGAGTTGGTCAAAGAAAAGAATGAGTTGGCTGAAGAGTATGAAAAAGAAAAAGCTAAACATCTGGATGCGGTTCAATATTTTGAAAATCTATTTGCAAAGAGTTATCCTATTCAACAAAAGTATGAAAAAGAAAATGCAATTGCTGTTGTAGCTGCAGATAGAATTTTAGAGCTTCAAGAAGAAATTTCAAAGCTTTGAGATGCAAATGTTCAGGTTCGTGAGAAGAATGAAATTCTAACACAAGATGTTGCTTATTTCACAAAGAAGTGGGAGAAGGTTAATACTGAGTTAATGGATTTATGTGATACAAAAAGGCAACAGAAGTATGAATACAATGAATTATCAGATCAATTTATTGGTACTCAGAAAGAATTGTTGGATGCTCAAGTCAAGATATCTGAGTTGAAAATTGAGATTCTTGCTCTTCAAAAACAAGTTAAGAATTCAGCTTTGTCTCCTACTTTACTGAGTTACATTTACAAACAGGAGAAGAGTGAAGAAAGTATGAAAGAAGAAGAGTTACATTCTGTTCCAGCTCCGGTGGTTATATTAAATCCTCCATCTGTGTCACTCGATCCACGAGTTGAATTGCAAGATTATTCTAAATTTGCAACTCCAACAAAGAAGAAGAACAACAAGTCTAAGAAACAGGAGAAGAAGTTGGGTGAAGCTCCAAAGTTTATATCAACTTCAAAGTTTTTGGAAGATGAAAAGATTTGTAAGATACTTGCTTCTGGTTCTTCCGCTGTCAATGAAGAAGAGAAGGATTTGATTAAGAATAACAACTTAAAAGATATTAAAGCTAAATTCACTAGCGAAGCTAAAAGCAGAAAAGCTTCTGGATCTTCTTCATTTCTTCCAAACTTCAGGGTTACAAGCATAAAGGAGTTGGTTATGAAGTTCAAGAGGAATCAATTCATCAAAAGATGAAAGCTTCAAAGAATACTCCAAAACAGAAGAAACCGTATGTGTTCAAATCAAAGAATGCTGATTATTATTCTAGAGGGTCTTCTTATAGTTCTGGTTATTCTCCACGAAGTCCACCTCCAAGGTATGATTGTTCAGATGATTTCTTTGATTCATTTGGTTCTGAAAATTCTTTTGGTTATCCTGATATGTTTAGTCAACAGAGAAACAAACAACCAAAGAGTTTTTTTTTTTTGATAAAAATCAATTTTTTTAATCACATTTGGGTAGCAGTTCCCTTAATGTTTTCCAAAGAAAATGTTACGCATGTCGTAAACCAGGGCATCTTGTTGCTCAGTGTCCTACGAATGCAAGCACTCACTCCTATGTGAACAAAACTGCTAAATTTGTGAATGCAGAGGGTCAAATTTTTCATGAACCACAACCATTCATGTTCAACTCAATCAGTAAGCCGTCTTGGGCAAAGACGCAAGTTGATAACTTTGTGGATTCATTAAAAAGTTTTTCATCGCCAAAGATTTGGAAACCCCGAGTTATTTCCAAGATTGTAAAAGACCATGTTGAAGACACCTGGCGACCCGAGGCTGTTGACTCGGGCCGATCCCAAACCGGCTAATGATTTATCTAGTGTCTGCAGGTTTCTTCAAGAAGACCTATCATGCGTGTGTTGCTGGTAGTGACGAACTTGCATATTTTAGCATTTCAACGTTTTATCATTCACCAACAGACTTTTAAAAGAAATTTTAGATAAACAATATGTTTTCAAAAACTACAACTCAAAAGTGTCAATGTTTGATCGATCAATTGTCTTTCTTTTTCGTATTATTACTTGTGGTGGTTGTACATATGTTTGGGGGGAGAAAATTGACAAAAGTCAAAAATAGTGTCATTTTTTTAAATCTTTGGCGATGATGGTACATTGGCTGACGTTTCTGACTAGCTGATAGAGTAAATGAAAAAGCCATAAGACCATTGTTAGATGTGCTAGATAGGCTCGGCAAATCAGAAAGTATACGTATGTGATATACACTTAACTCTGATGCTTGACCTAGTGGACAACATCTTGATGCATTTTTCAAGATATCAAGAAAAAGAAATGTGGAAATAAAATGAGAAGTCACTGTGTATACGTGTGTTCATTTTGCAAAGATTTAAACTTGTTTGATTTTCTTTGTTTTCTCAAACGATCGGACTTTCTCTACGTGTCCACAAGACCGACCTGATTGTTGTTCGTTTGAGGTTCTGCTTTATTTTTCTTGGTGTTTCGTATAACTCATCGGACTTTCTTTGCGTTTACGAGAGTACCAACCTGATTGTTATTGGGTTATACAATTTCAACTTGTTTTATTTTCTTATTTTGTTAAATCCGAGGCCTTATCTCCGTATCGAAAGATCGACCTTAAGGTAGAGGATTAAACGTTCTTATTTCTTTTTGCATGGAACCCAGTTGACGATATCATGAATAAAAAAATAAATATTCGCTATGTGTTAAATCACAAGTGAATTCACAAAGTGTGATAAGCTAATACATATCTGAGTATGTCTGATAGTGTGGGGTACACTGGTCAAAGCAAATATAATTAATACAATAACATATCCAAATGTTATGAGTATGATTATGCCAGAGTTTAAAGTTGGAAAAATGATATCTGCAATCGACATGGCTTATATGCTACAATAATTGAAATTGAAGTGTAGTTCAGCATGTTGTGACCAATATGATCCCAGATAGTGATCTTTCTTAAACCAAAAATAGAGTGTATTTCAGTATTGCATATATGTTTTCATTTCGGAAAAATCCAAAAAGATTTTAGGTGTGTTTTGATCTAAAAGTTTTTAAAAGTCAATAATTTTTTATTTCTTATTTGTTTTCGATCGATCAACACTTGATACAAAAACAAAATTTGCAAAATCAATATCTTGGATTCTCAAAAGAGAAGTTTTGCACCAAGATTAAATTAATTTTGATAATTCAAAAGGAAAAACTGTACTTTTTCTTCTAAAGTTGCAGGTTTTGTGTGTCAAGACTCGAGTATGGTGAAAGGAGGAGTTTGAAGTTTATCTTTTACAAATGGATCTTAAAGGTCAAAGATTGTTCAAGTTCTGATCCAGCCATACAAGCTCTATTTCTGATAAGATTTCAAGTTGAAGATCGAATGCAGCAATGTTGAAGATTGAAGACTAGAGATTTCGTTAGAATAGATACACTACACGTTAAGGGGGAGTTTGTTAGAGCATATTCCTATGCTACGTTATGTCTCGTGTATTGTATCTAAATAATGAGCATGAGAGTGAGTCTTGCTGGCAGCGTACCAGGATCCATACCAGTTGGTATGGACCAGCGCACCAGATGGTATGTTGGGTGGTACGCTAGCCAGAGTAAGCCACCTACAAATAGGTAGCTTTATCAATACAAATCTCATTTGTATTTACATTTGATCTCATCTCTATCTCGTTATCACTTGATTAGCAAACGATCCATCGCTCCACGACTTTACTAAGAGCAAACAAGCCGAACTTGTTCATGCTCAGCACCCATGGTTTCTTGGCACCTGGGATTCCTGTTGTCAATTAAAGGTTCCTGAATAGGTTCCCTAATAGAAACAGTTCCTGAGGATTGGGTCTTAATGATGTTGACACTGTCCTCAGGGTCCAGTGGGACTTCATGAGTAGTGCCAGCCCTTTCCACCTGACTTGCTTCATCACTACTGCAAGTCACCTTATCATCAGAATGTGGGTTGGGTAATTGAACCAAGTCCAGTAGTATATTCGCTGCAATAAATGTTGGGGAATATACTTCATGTGGCCTTGGTGATATATCACCCTCATTCTGAGGTAGTCCTGTGGAGGGTCTAGGTAAAGGAGACCTAGTCCTCTTCCTTTTGGGTGATTGTGGAGTGCATGTGGTAGTTTTGGGTGTGGTTTTTGATGTGGACATCCTCTTCCTTTTGGTGGGAATTTGTATTTCAGTGGAAGAGGATGGTCGGTCTGGTGTGGGCTCAATACTTGTTGGTGTAACAATGTTGTCACCATGAGCAGTTTACTCAGGAGTAGTTCTGGCCATAGGCATAGGGTGTGATGTGTCTTTACCAAGAAATATAGTTTTGTTCACTTGCATGTTATAAAATGTTTTACATGTAAAAGATTTTAGTTCAAGATGTTGATCAGAGATTTGCAGATTTGGAAATTCACAATTCAGAATGTGTTGGATGAATCTGGGGTACATGTAAAAGATCCTTTTAGGTTTTAGATTTTCCAGCATTCCATCAAATATCATTTTTGAAAAGTTAAAGTTGAGCTCATTTACCAATCCATGAAAAGCGGATGATTGAGGTGCAGCAAGTACATCCCACGCAGTTTTCTTGTGAGATAGTGAAAATGCATGAGAGCATCGGATTGTCTACTCAATCTAGCTATTTGGACATCGAAACATAATTAACCGATTGTTTTATTGATCACAAATGAACAATTACAATAAGAGAACACTTAGAAATGACACAGAGAAACACTCTTAGAAACACACACTTAAGAAATCTCACACGCTCAGAACCTGAAATTACAACGAACAAACTTCTATTTATAGTCGATTGGCCGAACTCTGTCCGAACCTCAGGTTCGGCCAGTCCGAACTCCTGGTTCGGACCAGGTTAGGCCAGATGACATTTGGCTTGAACTTGTCCTTTGTTTGATACTTCACACGACGCACATATCAGGTATCAACAAACTCCCCCTCATCATGTGCAGTATCTCTTCAATATTATCAAATCTGTATCTTCAATCAAGCTCCCCCTCAAGTGTAGAATCCGTTCGTCCAATGAAATAAATCTTTGAACAAACTCTTCCTCAACTTAAGCGTAGCTTGATCTTGAATACTTGATGAAATCTTGTAACACCCCCAATTTCCACTAACGGAGTATAACCGTGTGGGGTGTAAACCAGACCAGGATCCAAGACTTTAGTTACAACCAAGCCGTAATTTATCACAAGTCAAAGTGCTTTTACAAATGGAACATAGTTTAGTTAAATAGTTCAGCGGAAACACATTAACCAATTACAAGTTTAGTTTTTGACAAAATACATGAGTTAAGTGTTCAAAATGCATATTCCCCAAAAGTTTGTGAGTCAAGTGTACTGCCGCCATCCATGCCTTCCATGATCCACCTAGCGACCGGAAAAAGTATCCATCAATCAAGTGTCAGCAAAAAGGTGGTGAGTTCACTAATACAGTCTACACAACACCATGTAGACCAAAAAAGCATACGAATAGTAGAGAACAATTCATAATCTAATTATACAAGTTGAAAGTATTATCTGTATCAATAGGTAGCTAGCCTATGCTTATGTTCACCTGAACGTTCGAAACGAAAGCTGACGATGTATCATAGGCATAACCTATGTAGTTTGCCTTCCCCGTGTCTTTCCCGATCACGGTAGTCCTAGGCTAATATTGGTCTCAGTCCGACCGCCAGTCGGGAGGGTGCATCCTGTGCACCGCTGAGCGGGGGTGTCAATCCCCAGTAGTACTACTCAACATTACCTCGCTATTCTATATTAATGGCCCGATAAAGTAAGGACTTTTGATATTAAAAGCAATTCAGTGAAACATGTGATATATGGTGGATAACTACTTAAGTAAAGAAATACCTTTACCGTGTTGCTGCCATCCTTTACCGGATGCAACTACAATAGTAAGTGAAACTCACCTTAAGGTGCACTGGTACGCGGCACTTGGTTCTACAAGTTGGTCAAGATCGACCTAATTGGGTAAATATGGCCTAACTGGATTAGAAGTTGTCACTAGGATGAAAAATAACACATAAGCACCTAAACATGTTTCATGCATTCATACAAGTCATACAATGCACATACGAGTCCCAATTTGGGAGCAAATCGAGTAATTGCAACTTAAGTCAAAGTTGACCCAGAAAGTCAAACTTCAAGCACCTATCTAGTGACATAGCTAAAATCCACATTACTTGGAGTCAAATCCTTAATTTTTTCAGACATATACTACATATAATTTAGGACTTGTTGCAAAAAGAATCAAGTAAAAAGGTTAAGAAATGAGAAAGTTATGCACGTCGGAAGTTAACATTTTCAGCATTTAGTAAACTAGTCAAAGTAAAACAAAAACTTGCATAACTCACTCAAAACTTTGAATTTATGAACCAAACCTTCCATATCTTACTTTCAATATATAAACCTCGTTTACAAATAACAAACTCGTCAATATAACAAGATTAGCATGCCTAACTAATTTGAAAAGTTTACTTTTCACAGAAAATGACAGCTTTGCACACCTAACTTGCAGCTATGTTTTGGATGACCAAACAGATGTTTTAGAAAACGTGCGAGTAGCCCATTTAAATCTAAGACATGGAACTTACCTATGGCAAAAGAATCAACTGATTTCGATAAATATTGAGTAAGTTATGGCTGCTGCAAGTTGACCAAAAATTCTGGTCATAGCTGTCAAAAATCTTAAGTTTGCAAAAGTCTAGGATTTCAATTCTATGCTAACATTTGATCAATTAAACACCTACTAACAGTTTTATAATCATGATAGCATGTGATTTCTGGTCCTAACATGTTCATCCCATAATCATATCAAATTCTCATCATGTATCTAGCATTTAGGCACATTGCATCCGAAACTCATAACCAAACACCCACCAATCATTTTGAACACCAAGAACACATTTTAACCCTCAATTTCTAGATCTAAAACCCACCACAATTCTGCCCCAAATCAAGAGTTATCATAACTTAACCTAAGACATAAATCATGAGCATCAAAACACTCCATTTAGCACATAACACACACAAAAACACACATGCAACATATAAATTTCGGATTTGAGAATCTAGGGCTTACGAATTTGAGAAAGAAATCGCGAGATGGAGGAGATGGAGTGAAGGGGATGCTTCCTTTGGTCTTGTAATAGCTCAAAACCTCAATGTCTTGCTCCTTGAAGCTTGATTTCACGAAAATCTCTAAGTGTGTGTGAGTGTGTGTGTGAACCGTAAGGTGAGAGGAGGGGATGAAGATGATGATGCGTGAATGAGAAATGGGGGAGGAGATGGGCAGATTTTGTGTTTAAAATAATTACACATTTGGTCCCTCAACTTCTACTTTAAACATAGCAAGCATAAAACTCATTTTAAGTGGGTTTTTAACTAAAGTTGTAAAGTAAAAATTCTAAAAAATTTTCTAAGTGTTTTTAACTTATTTAACATGCAAGATTTAGTTGGGTTACATAAATTTAACATTTACATATAAAAATTTAAATCTTGCGCGAAGTCCGGTTTTTACCCGAAGACGTGAAATTTTCAAATAACACATAAAGTTACGAAACGAATTTACAAACCAAGTTACTAGCATCAATTAGCAATTAAACATGAACAACATACAATTATTCAATAATGGGTCTCAGGTTCGCTAACAGTAGTAACGGAACTAACGGAAAGGTTAACGGAGTTAACCTGGGAAGTTGCAGTTGTTACACATCTAGTGTATCTCTGGTATTTTATCATAAACTTCAGAAGACTTGAAGTGGTGAAATCTTGCACATTAGCAACCTGATCAAACATTTAAATAATCTTGGCGCAAAACGTCTATTTAAGACTCCAAGATTTAATTTTGAAAATTGATTTTGTATCACGTGTTGATTGGATCGAAAACAAAATATGAAACAAAATCTTTTTTGCTTTTAGAAAGTTTATATAAAAAAACCTAATATCATCTGATTTTTCAAAATTTATGTTAAAACACACTGAAAATCTTTTTGTATTTTTCTTGATGTGAAATAAAATTGCAATACTGAAACAAACGCTATTTTTGGTATGAGAAAAATCACTATATGGGATCATATTGATCATAACGCACTGAACTACACTTCAATTTCAACTAATTGAAGCTCACAAGTCATGCTGATTGCCGGTATAATTTATCCATCTTAAACTCAGACAGTATCATACTCATAACATCTGGATATGTTAAGGTATTGATTAGATTTGCTTTGACCAATGTACCCCACACTATCAGACATATTCAGACTTTTTTCTGTTTTACTTTCTTTTTCCTTTTGTGTGATAGCAATTGTGATTGTTCACAACGCATAATGTTTTTCATGATATTGTCAACTGTGTTCCATGCAAAAAGAAATAAGAACGTTAAATCGTCTACCTTAAGGTCGATCTTTTGATACGCAGATAAGGCCTCGGATTTAACAAATTAAGAAAAATAAAACAAGTTAAAGTTGTATAACTCAACACAATCAGGTCGGTACTTCCGTACACGCAGAGAAAGTCCGATGAGTTATACGAAACACCAAAGAAAATAAAGCAGAACATCAAACGAACAACAATCAGGTCGGTCTTATGGACATGCAGAGAAATTCCGATCGTTTGACAAAATAAAGAAAATCAAACAAGTTTAAATCTTTGCAAAATGAACGCATGTATACACAGTGACTTCTCATTATTAATTTCACACTTATTTTTCTTTTTGTGTCATGAAATAAGCATCAAGATGTTGTCCACTTGGTCAAGCATTAGTATTTAATGTATATCACATCTGAATACTTTCTGATTTTGTCGAGCCTACCAAGCACATCAAGCAATGATCTTATGGCCCTTTCATCTATTCTATTCATGAGTCAGATACGTAAGCCAATGTACCATCATTTCCCAATGATCAATTTCTCACAATTTTATATTTTGCATGTATTCACATTCCTTCCTTATATATTTTGCATGTATTCACTTTCTCCCCATAACATGCTTTTTCTCAATACTCCCCCTTACTTACAATTATCCCCCTTAAAATAGAAACTCTATTTTTGGATTTTCATTTTACTCAAAAATAAGACTCTATTTTTGGCTTTTAAGAAAAACTTGGAAGTAAAGAAAATTGATTAATCAACACGGATATGTTGCAGTTTAAGATTTCAAAAAATTTGATCATGAAATTTAATTATGCAGAATAATCCTCCATCAACAACTTTGGAATAGTCGATAGGTCTTCTAGAAGTACCTGCACACTGGTTAAACTGATTAGTTCATAAATGACCCGAAGCGGATCGCTTCTGGTCGACCAGTGTCCTGGTTTTGCTTAGAAACCGCCTTAGGTTTCCATTATTGTTTTGGTAATTTTGTTTTTGATGAAACAGTAAAACGTTTTTGTTTTAAAAAGAATGTAGGTTCAACTTCATCAAAAACTCTGCCTCGTTCATCGAATAACTTTATAGAGGTAGGTTTACCAAAACTGGTTTCTTATGAAACCTCGGAGGTGAATCAACAGGCAGTGGACACTCCTTTGCCATATGCCCTGTTCTGCGGCAAATATAACAAATTCGTTTTGTCTTGTCCCACTTGTGATGTACCTACGATGAGCTACACATATGAATATCTCGAACATACCTGATGTCTGTGATCATGAACCCATTTGGATGTTGGGCTTCGAGATTGAGAACCATCAGAAGAAACTTTATCTTTCACAAATACTTCAGAAATCTTCCGAGCATCAACACAATGAAGAGGAAATTCTTTATCAGAGAAAAGCTGATCAGAACCTTTAAGCTTGTAGAACCTCTCGGGTTGAACTTTTTCAGCTTTACAAAACGTCCTTCTTCACTTGCTACAGCTTCAATTTCTTTAAATTTTGAGATGTTGATGCTGGAACCTCCTCAGCTTTATCTTTCATCCCTTGAAAACCCAAACCAACTCTCTTTCCAGAAACCTTCTCCTCATATGTAAAATGCCCATTCTTTGCTAATCTAGAAAATTCAGCCTTCACTTCATTCACATTTTTCTGACCATAGAAGATCTTCTCATCAAATTCAGCCTTCACTTCAGTCACTCAAAGTAGCTGATTTCTCATTATCAGCAGAAGATGAACTAGATACAAATTTTGGAACTGGAGGAATCTCAGACTTCTTGCCCTTCTTCTTCTTACTCTTCTTAATTTTCTTTTTCTTCACAACCTTCTCTTCTTCATCAGGAGATGATGAAAATTTTGAATAATCATCCTCTTCAACCTTCTCTTTCACCTCTTTGAATGCCTCTTTGATTTGAGCAGGAGGCGAAGCTGTTTTGTCAAACATCTTTTCAAAATTCTCATCCTTAGCCAAAAAACTTGTAAATTCTTGAGAATTAGAAACATTATTCAGCAATCGATTGGCATCAATGACATGAGTTTTCAGATCAGAAATTTGTTGTTGTGCTTCAGCTAACTCCTTCTAAGTAGCAATCAATCTTTTGGCAACTTTGTGTGTTTCAAACTTTTGCATACGAAGATTTTCCATGCCCTCAAAATATTCTTTCTTCAATTTATACTCATTCCGCTTCTGAATTTCCAGATTTGCTTTCTGAACTTTATTTACACTCACCAATTCCCGTTTCTCATCTAACAACTTTTCCATGTCAACTTGATATGCTTCAATCTTAGCAGCAGATTCTTCAGCATTTTTCGTAAGCAAATCAAGCTTGAGTTTGGACTTGTCAAACAAATTCTGAAAATCATTAGCAGTATCCTCTGCTTCATCCTTCCATTTCTATACTTCAATCACCAACTCATCCCTTTCTTCAGAAATCTTAGCTTTTGCAACTTCAACATTCCTTTTATCTTGTTTGGAAATCTCTAATGCTTCATTCAACAATTTGACCTCGGTAACCAGACATTCGTTCTTCAAAACCAATTCCTTTTCATTTTCCTTGAAAATCTTCAAATCTGAATTAATCAAATTGAATTCCTCGGACAGCTTTTGAATTTTATTCATCAATGATGCATTGTCTTTCAACAGACTCTCCAAATTCTTAGCAGATTCATAAGAACTTGGTGTGGAACGTGTATCGGAACTATAATCTTCTTGATGATCATAGGTGACAATTAAAGCAGAAGAATCAAAATGCATTCCCCAATCATAAACACCATCATTTTGAACTGTTAGTGCTGACTTGGTTGTATTACTTGAAAACGGTTGAGAAATACGAGGCTTGCTAGAATATGTTTGTTGACATTCTTTGGCAAAATGTCCAAGCTTTGAACATTTGTAACATTTTAACTTTGACTTGTCAAAACCTAATTTCTCATTAAAATCAGAAGTAGTTTTTCCATGCTTCTTGAAAAATCTCTTTGATCTTTGACTCAGCATAGCATATTTCCAAGCAATATCCAATTCAGTCAATTGATCATCATCAAGAGCATCAAGATCATACCTTGTTAATTTTGCATCAGCAACATTTTTGATAACCAACCCAAAAGATGATGAAATCAAAGCAGCAATCACTACAAAAAAAATGCCATTTAGTGGCACAAATTTTTAGTAGCATTTAGGTTTTGTGCCACTAATATAGGGTTTTAGTATAGTTTTAGTGGCATTTAAGTTTTGACCCTAATAGTTATAAGAATTTGACTCGATACATTTTAAAATTGTCTATGATAACAAGGAACTTGTTGAAGCCTTCCCTTGCAATTAAAACTTCTTTTTTCTTTTTATCATCTCACGTGACCTCACCCCCAATTCTCAACCTAGTCTTTACGCTGGCTCCCAAGTCCCCTGTTCTCCCACTCCCCCTTCGATCCCTTCGAAAACCTTCTGCTCTTCCAAACCCCAAAATTGCAATCCTTTTCCTGCCATTCCCGACTTCGAAAAATTGAACCACAATTCCCATTAACTCAAGGAAATCGAACCACAAGTCCACAATTTCGCATTCCCAAATCTGGCTGTCCCCATTCGAAATTTCACAACAAAAATCAAAATTCAAGAAAGGGATTTCTGCAGGTTAGGGTTTAATTTGTTGATTTTTGTTATGTATTTGATTCAGGGTTTGAAGCATAAGCACTTATGAAATGTAGAAAGCTTTATTTACTTTGATTTTACTGTTTATGTGACATATACTAATGCTTACATTCTTGATTCTTAATTTCATGTATAATTATAACAGTATATATCCTTACAACTAGATTCCAAGTAATACAAGAAAATTTTGATTCTTGCACAAGATGTAAGTTATAAATTTTGATTCTTGCACAAGA
>JBCNJP010011793.1:0-14934 GCA_039602395.1 Deinandra increscens subsp. villosa
ACATTGATCTTCACTCTATAACTGATATTCGGATGGCAACGGTTGCCCGAGGAACTAATGTGGTTCCAATAGACAATGCTTAGTAAATAAATGACTGCTTATAATATTTCGTATAACTCTTTTATGTTTTATACCTAATGATTATTTGCACAAGAGAGGGTCTAGGAGACCCAGAGTACTTTGAGTACTAAACGGTTTAAATGTTATGTTTTGGGAATACACTGTTATGTTTATACATGTTAAAAGGTTAAAAAGTTAAAAGGTTTAACGCGTAAACGATTAAACGGGTAAATGGTTAAATGGAGAAATGGTTAAATGATTAAATGAATGAATGTTTTGATATAACTTCGTTTTATACCTGATAAATGTTTAAAGGTTATATTTTGGTATAATGCTTATACCTGATAAATGTTTAAAGAATTATGGTTTTAAAAGTTATAGTATAATTCCATTATGTTTTATACTTGATAAACATTTGATAAAAGGGGGCCATTAGGCCCAAGCGTTGGAATAAACTTTCGAGGCAAAGGTAACGCTTTTTAAAAAAATGTAGAACTCACCAGCGTAAGCTGACATTTCTAAAAACATATGTATGTCAGGTAATGACGTTGTTTAAGGTAGCAAGGAAAGGGCCTTGGTGAGGACGGACTAGGTGGGCAAGCTATCAGGAAAGGACTCGGTAGTAGACTGGCAATCGACATAGATAAGATCTAGTTGTTAGATTATGTTTATCTTCCATACTACTGTATTTGGCTTATAAATAAATGAAAAGTTTTTAATTTCCAATGCTTAGTTATCTCTATTGTACCATGTGTTCATGAGTAAATCCGATTAGTGACCCCTTCTGGAGCCAAGTCTGGGAGTGCGCGTTACATTATCTACATACCTTTCTAGTAGACCGACGATAATACACGACAACACGTGAAGACCCGATCTTGGCGACGGTGGTGACGCAATGGTGGTCGGCGACGGCGACGTAAGGAGGGGAGGGAGGAGCCAAATTTTCTGGCTCCTCTCTCTTTGGATGATGTGAATTTTTCTAGCAATCTGAATTGTGTGATTTGATCCCTATTTATAGATTTGGCTAACTGAATAATTATGTCAGGTAAATCAATTTGAATCAATCCATAATAACTAGATAACTTATTTATCAAGTTATTCAAAATTTTAATTAATATATATATATATAGGGAGAGGATCATTTGAGAACCAATTTAGTTTGAGAACTTTTGAGAACCATTTTAAGCCACTAGTTTATATATATGGAAATCCCCCCCCCCCCCCCATGAATTTGAATGCTTCCCCCTGAAAATTAGTGGCTCAGAATGGTTCTCAAAAGTTCTCAAAAGAAAAAGTTCTCATTTGAACCTAACCCTATATATATATATATATATATATATATATATATATATATATATATATATATAGGGAGAGGATCATTTGAGAACTAATTGGGTTTGAGAACTAAAAAGAACTAATCTTAGCCACTAGTTTATATATATGGAACCCCCCCCCCCCCCCAATGAATTTGAATGCTCCCCCTTGAAAATTAGTGGCCCAAATTGGTTCTCAAAAGTTTTCAAAAGAAAAAGTTCTCATTTGAACCTAACCCTATATATATATATATATATATATATATATATATATATATATATATTACATCTATATATGATTTCAAAAATCTTATATTTATATATAGGGTGAGGTTCATTGTAGACACTTTCGCATGTGAAATAGCTCTTTTTCACATGTGAAAGTTTCTAATTAATGAGAAAAAAGAAAAAAAGAAAAAAGAAAATTAATCACAACCATTAGATCAAGAGAGCTAATGGTGAAAAAAGGGTGTCTACCTGTCTACACTTATGGGGGTGTCTACAATGAACTTTTCACTTTATATATATATATATATATATATATATATATATATATATATATAAGGGAAAAGATAAATTGGAACCCACCTTGAGTTGGAGAATCGTTGGAACCCAGTCAAAAACGCGGTAAAAAAAATGTTTTTTTTTTCTGAATTTTTTTATGGTGGTTCTTTATGTTATAAACTACCCTTAAATGAAAAAAAAATTCAAAAAAACGCCTAGTAGATTTTCAGTTACGAAAAAAGTTACATCTGTAACTTTTATGCATATATTACAGTTACGCAAAAGTTACATGTGTAACCTAGACATTTTTGATATTTTTTTTTAAAAATCTAGTAGGCGGTTTTTTGTTTTTTTTCATTTAAGAGTAGTTTATAACATAAAGAACCACCATAAAAAAATTAAGAGAAAAAAACATTTTTGTAACCGCGTTTTTGACCGGGTTCCAACGATACTCCAACTCAAAGTGGGTTCCAAAATACCCCAACCCTATATATATATATATATATATATATATATATATATATATATATAGGGGAAGGATCCTGCGAAAACACATTTTTTTTGTGAGAACTGCGTAAACAAATCTTAAAACCTACATAACTTTTTCATACGTTAATATTTTTTTTTTAAATTTGCACCAAAAGTCTTAAAATTATATTATCTTTAATCCTATAAAAGTTTTAAAAAACTTAATGCTTTTTTTATTTTTTTAAATATTTTTTTTTGTGTGGTGCACATGTGCAACACAAAAAAAAACTCATACTTTTAGTATGAGTTAATATTTTTTTTCTTAGTCGCACCATATGTCATATATTTTCATCATTTTTTTGCGCGTTTTTATGAAAGATGCACATGTGCACCATACCAAAAAAACGCTCATACATGTGATATACATTAATAGTTTAAAAAGAAATTGCACCCTAAATCTTATAGTTGTGTTATCTTTAGATTTAAAGAAAAAAATAGCATTTTATAACTTTTTTTAATTATATGATGCACATGTGCATCACACGGGAAAAAAAACGTTCAGTTTTTTTTTTTAATATTTTGCTCCAGATTTAAAGATAACGTAATTCTAAGACTTTTGGCGCAAATTTTATGAAAAATCGTTAACGTATGAAAAAGTTACGTGAGTTTTAATATGTGTTTTCGCAGTTTTCACAAAAAGATGTGTTTTCGCAGGATCCTAACCCTATATATATATATATATATATATATATATATATAGGGATATGATCATTTGAGAACTAATTTGAGCCACATGTTTATTACATGTATCCCCCCTCCCATGAATTGTAGTGGTCCCCCCTGAAATTTGTGGTTGAGATTTAGTTCTCAAAAGTTCTCAAAATAAAAAGTTCTCATTTGAACCTAACCCTATATATATATATATATATATATATATATATATATATATATATATATATAGGGAGAAGATCATTTGAGAACCAATTGATTTTGAGAACTAAAAAGAACTAATTTGAGTCACAAGTTTATTTACATGTATCCCCTCTCTCATGAATTGTAGTGGTCCCCCCCCCCCCCCTAAAATTTGTGGTTGAGATTTAGTTTCTTAAAGTTCTCAAAACAAAAAGTTCTAATTTGAACCTAACCAATTAATTATTACATAATTAAATTTATCCAAAACAAATTAATTATCTCATAATTAATTTTATTTACGTTTTATAAATAAAACGTCCACCACGTTTATTATTAATCGTGAATATGTCAATTAAATTAACATTCTTGTTCGTTGCCCAAAGTGTAACCCTTTTGTATCGGACCTCGATAGTTACGTTAATATTATCCGACGATCGGACATTATGATCCAACACAATTGGCCTAGGCGGCACTAGGTGCTTAGCCTAGGACCATAATCCAGTCAAGAACATATATAAAGCCTGAAAATTTACAGAAAAACATGGTTCTAAAATAAGTACGAAAGAAATCAATAGAAAGATTGAAACCCGACACACGATTTGGATCCGATTGCTTGATCTCTAGCCTTCAAATTGACCTCCCTGATGTTTATCGTCTTCAAAATCGTCTCCAATAGCTCCACTGGACGACAATCAGTCAAAAAGTCCCGAATGAAACCCTCAATCTCGAATTTATAACAAAACCCTAATTTTCTGGAATAATCCCCTCTAAGCGTATCGCTTAGAGGGTCTGTGGGCTGTGCGCGATACGCTTGAAGGGCATAATCGACAAAATAGTCGGTCAACGATTTTTAACCGCCTGTTGACTTCATCTTAACGTGTGTATCGCTTAGGATTTGTCTTCTTCTAGGCGATATGCCTACTGCAAGTATTTCAGCATTTCTTCATTTTTTCCATCTAACTTGTCCCACTTCATTGTTACTTCTCTTGTGGCCTCGCGAAATGAACAATTACCTACAAAAATACTATAAAAACGCAATTAAGACGCAAATAACCATAGATGACTACTAAAAGCACATAAATGACAAAATTTTAACTTAAAACCGACTCAAATAATATACACAGTACATGGAAATATAGGATGTGTTTGCAACACATCAAAAGGGGACTAAAAATTGAATTTTTTTTCTAAAATGGGTTATGTTGTCAAAAACTTATCAAAAATGGTTTTTGTATTTTCTCTTCAGAAATGAGTATTTTCGCACGTCCCAAGTGTAAAATTAGGCTCGGGATTAGGTGCGGTGGACGTATTCTAGGTTAGGCTCTGACGACGCGGGTTTTTGTGGGCCCATTTCGCACCTCCCAAGTGCGAACTTTTCTTTTCGACTTGTTCATCAACCTCATAATTTATTACTAGCACAGCTAGTTATCTATCCTATTGTGGTCAAAATTTTGGTTTTGAACGTATGAAATGGGTTGCTCCAAGTCTTTTGGGTCATTAATGTTGAGTTTGTGTGAGCATGTAAAATCGACATGATGGACAATAAGCAATCGTTTTTTTAGTAACTTTTCAGTCCTGTTTACTTTTTTACTATACTTTTGAATTACTCCACATATAAATCCGCAACCGCATCAGGAACAGTAGTAGCATATATGAATTTGCACTTGGGAACAGTAGCATAATTAATTGTTTCGTACGTTTAAGATGGACACATACATTCCTGATTTTATGTGCTTATTTCTGGAAAAGGCAATTTCGCACTTGGGAGGTGCGAAATGGGCCCACAAAACCTGCATCGTCAGAGCCGAACCTAGAATACGTCTACCGAACCTAATCCCAAGCCTAATTTCGCACTTGGGAAGTGCAGAAAATACTCTTTCTGAAGAAAAAAAAATACAAAACCCATTTTTGATAAGTTTTTAACAAAATAACCCATTCTAGAAAAAAGTTCCTATAAATTAATTTGGTCCTAGTGTGTGACGTAAAACCTCGGTCTTAGGCATGGTAAAAATGATGAAATGGGTAAATGAGCTAAAACCTATAATAGTCTCTGGCTGTAGAACTAAACGACATATAGATTAAGTGCACAAGATGAGCACCTAAAGCATATGTAGATGCATGACTTATACCTATGCGGATTTGACGTGCCATGGACATTTTGGTTGTGTCTTTGTAAATTGTTATGAATGCATAATCATTGGTATTTATTATTGTTTTCTGGGTCAGGTTGTGACTCACTAACATTATTACTGATATATTTTAAGCAGGTGTTTCAGGAATTAAACAAAGAAAGAACCGGTGGAGTTCGTTGTAGCATAATTTTATTAAGTATTTTTTGTTTAGTGTCCTAATACCGTACGTGATTACATGTTTGGATGTTGAATAAATTGGCTTGGTTTAGTTTCATCCTCGGAGGGGCGAATAATACTTATATACTTAAAAAGACTACAATATCAAAAGGGGCGAATAATACTTTGATACTTAAAAGACTACGATATCAGTGGTTTAAGTCAATAAGTTGTGTATTATTATTCATGTAGGTTTAAATTTGTAGTTTGTATACGATGTAACTATCCCCATTAAGTCTTCTGTTGTGTGTTTTAAATATCATATCACGGTTGGAAAACAGAGTGTGGCATTCAACATGAAACGAGAGCATTAAGGGTATAGTTGGGAGTTTATTTGAGTGTAAAAATGTTTTTAATTAAAAGCTCTTATTATTAACTTTTGAATTTTTCAAAAGGAGTTTTATTTAAAAAAAATTGGATTAGCTTTTGTGGTGAGAAAAGAAAATAAGTTTTTTTTTTAAAATAATGTTTGTTTATCTTTTTCATGTAAAATAACTAAAAGGGGAGAAAATGATGACGTTTTGTGGGTAAAGAAGATGAGCATATTAATAATTTCTATTTTAAAAAGCCAAAAAGTATTTGAAAAACCAAGTTTTCTTGGCTTTTAGAATATAACGTTTTTTTTCTCCTTCTCAAAAAGTAAAATAAAAAATGTTTGTAACAAGTTGGACGACCCGCGCGTTGCCGCGGAGTCGTCCCATTTAATAAGGGCGATTAGCGAAGCCATAATTGGTTTAAACCGGCGCGCGCTACCGCGGAGCCGACCCGTTTAGCGAAGCCATAATCGATTTAAACTGGTGATGAGGTTAAAGGAACGTTCAGCAACGAACCAAAAGCAATAAAAAAACAATTGCACAAATCAATGTAAAAAAACAGCGGTACGTAAGCAAATGCAAAACGCCATGATCTTTACACCTTGCCTTCCTTTCTCTCTTTTTGCCTTGAGATTTTTCCTAATTAAGTTATTAATTTGATCAAACTGGACGCCCATTGCATTTCTTATGCTATCACGCACATTCCCCGCAACTTGTTTCGCATCATCTGAAACAAACAACCAACACGCATAAGGATAAATTGGAAACACATAAATAAACTGAAAGTTTAGACTTTAAAAGCAGGTGACAGTTCTGACCCATTTACCATTTCATGTATGAAAAGCCTCTAATCGCTTTATTCATTAAATAAGATGACATTTACCACTGGATATGATTTCAGCAGATGAGATTAACCATTTATTGTAAATAAATATATATATATATTAGGTGGAGAAAATGTGTTTAACCCAAACCTGTTTTGACCCGTTCCAAAAGTCACATACTTTCGGGTTAGCGCATTCGACTCGTCGGCAACCAAAAAACACCAGCAGATCCCTTTTTACGTTCGGCACCACCATTTTTTTCTGTTAAGCACCAATACCGGATCTAATCATGAAATTTAAAAGTTAAAGCACACTATAACAAAACTAACATAAATTAACTGCACTTGCAGATCTAATAACCTGATTGAAATAAATATATTTAAAGAAAACCACAAATCAACAAAGATTATAGCAAACACGAACGTACCTGAAATGGATTGCAAACCCCTGAAATCTGCAATTCACTTTAGCATAATCAAACCCAATTCTCCTAACTTTCGAGTACAGTGAATGGTTTGACTAAAAACCCCTATTTGATGGCATGTGAGCTCAAAAACCATAACAAAAGGTTGACTTTCTAGTGCAATGAATCATACATGAAAAATTTTAACTGTCGCTGGCAGATCAAACAAATTTCAACACATTTGAAGTTTTAAACCTCACCATATAGAACCATGCCCAAATAGAACCATTATTCTACATTGGATTTTAGCACAAACCTCACTATATAGAACCATGCCCAAATACAACTCCATGGTCTCATGCATAAATTTCAATCACATAAATATTGTTGTTTTTCTAGTATAATATCTTAAACGAAAAGAGATGGCATTGAATACGGCCTCAAGTGTTTTAAGTTCAGTTAGTTAATTGCTTAGGTGTAATCAGATCATACCTATGGAGCATATTTGTCCCAAAGCGGTCACCGAGTCTGCATACCACCTGTAGCAAAACAAAAGAATTAATCAGGTGACAAAATCGTAAACAGCAAGGCTGGTGTGCTTTCAAACCAACATCATAAGGAAATATCATAACCAACTTTTTTTTTACAAAGCATCAAATAATTTGAATTTCCAAAAGCAATCCAAAGAATAATGCTAAGAAGAATAAACAAACTCAGAACATTATAAAAAAGATTGACGTATCAAGAAAAGAACATGCACATATTGAACAACTGTCATACACCTACTGAACAACTGATAAATAATAATTTATACCAAAACATTGCAGCAACATATTACAAAAGCCAATAAGATGAATCTCAAAGATATATCATGTGAATAGAATTCAGGCATCAAATTCAGCATATCACAACACAACATATTAACATCCTTTATGTGAAAAAAATACAGCCAGTTTAAATTTAGACCATTTTCTAATTTCGTGAAAAACCTAAGTGCTAAACTTACGAAAAAGCATACGGGACATGATCTGCAGATTACGTACAAAGAAATCAACATAAGCGACATGATCTGCAAGAGAAACAACATAAGTCAAAATATTAGAAAAGATTAAAAAAAAATATAAAGTATGTAAAAGAGAACTGAACAAAAGCAATAGATCATTGACCTTACAAACCTCAGTTTCGTCATCCATATCCGCCAATGTGAGAATTGTGTCATTTACCACTGTACGGGAATGTTGTAAGCATTAACTTTTGATGTGGAGTGGTTGATGTTGGTGTTTGACATGGGATTGGGCTTCTGAATCACCGCATTTGCAGCCTAACTTATGAGTATCATCAGATCCACTCATCCTGCGCCATACATGAGAATATTAAATTCTAAATTATAATTAACTTTTAGATAAACAACTAATGTATTAAATATGATAACAAAATCAAATATTATTCCAACAATAATCTATTTGTAAATAAAATGATTTAAGAAGTCTATGTGGTAAAAGCCCTGACCTGCGCGACCCGTTTGACGTGAATCTTGTAAATGACCTATTTAGCAGTCAAAACGTTGGAGAAACGGGAACTGTTAACAGCAGGTCAGTACCAAAGACTATAAAAAAAACAACAAACAAACAACATGATAAATATAAAAAAAAATTAAAAAACAAAGAAACAACACATCTTGTTTATAAACCAACCTTACACCCATTTCTTTATGAGCCTAACCTCTTCTAAGCAAAGTTACATGGCTGAAAGGAAATTATAAGCAAATAACCAACACCCTCACACCCATTCTTTATGAGCCTAACCTATTGTAAGCAAAGTAACATGGCTTTAAGGAAATTGTAAGCAAATAACCACGAAAGGAAATAATTAGAAGTCTTATGCGATTGTAGTCTTACAACGGATCATTTTTTATGGTGGCTGTAAATTTGTTATAAGAATATAAAAAATGAGCTTCAATTCATATGAGAAATTGAGAAAATAGGGTTAAAAGGAAAGACTACGATAGAGAAAAATGTGAAAAAAACAATAATTTAACAGTTTTTTGTGCAGGAGCTATAATATTGAAGACAACAAACACCAAAAACAACTACATAAGAATAGAGTTAACCTGTGAAAATAAAGTGACGTTGCAACAGGGAGAAAACAACGGACAACCTGCATATGAAAACAGCATAAACAATAAAAAATTTGATAAATAACTAAAAAAGCTGCAGAATTAACCGTCGAGCATGTTCGTGAGTGGCCGCATAAGGATATGACCAAGTTTTCTATAGAGCAACAAATAAGTTCTGAAAATAAATGGCCAAAACCGGCAATAAGAACAAAATTAAAACATAAGAAACACCATCCAAACAATAGTATATCATGAAAACAAAACTATAGAATAAACCATCACTTCATGTTCATGAGTGTACACATAAGTGCATGACCAAGTTTTGTATAAAGCATGAAATGAATTCAGAAAATAGATGTCCAAAACAGACGAAAAGAACAAAATCAAAGCATAAGAAACACCATTGAAACATTAGTATATCACGAATACAAAAGTACACAATTAACCGTTGATTTGATTCATTTGGAACTGCTTCTTGATTATAGATTTCGTTTTTTATTAGTTTCTGATGATCTATAGCTAGGGTTCGATTTATAGATTGGGAAATAAAAACATAAAGACAGTTAAGGCAACCTGTTAAATCAGCATCAAAGAAGCTTGCTCCAAGTAACTTTGCAGCCCTGAAATTAGCTTGTCTCAAAATGGACTGCAAGAAAATATTGCAGAAATTCAAAGGCTAATTCAGTAATTCAACAATTTGGGTTTAGAAAGTCTAATCCGACGGCTTAGAATTGAAATTAAAGCTCATCTTCTACAAAATTTGAGCTAAATTTGCACAATTTGAATCGAAAAAACCCTAATTTCAAAACATGATTACCGTTTTGAAATCCTGCTTGATCAAAGTCTTGCCGCTAAAATCCTTTCCGCTAAGATCCTGTCCTCTCGTCACTCCCAAACCATACGGTCCTCCACCCTTTGATCATTTCAATTTCACACAAACATTATCAATCAAAACCTGATAGATTCGAATTCTGAAAATCATGATTTCAAAAGGTTATATCATAGAAGGGATGATGTAAGTAACCTTGAATGCAAAAGCAGGATCCGCGGCGAAGAAGAGGGAAGCAGAGATTAGTGCTGTAATAGCTTCTCTTATTCACACCTTCATCGGATAGAGAGAGAGTGTGTGTATCACCGTCATCGGACCACCGTCAGGTGCGCGTAACTGCGGATTTGCGGTCGAAAGCCTCGTCGGAAAAGTCATCGGAGATCGCCGGCTGGGTCACCAAAAGATCTCTCTTTGCGTGTTCTGGTGAAATGGAAAGGTTTGTGTAGTCTAGGGTTTTTTAGGGAAAGGAAGGCGGATGTGATTTGGGAGAGCAGAGGTATGGGTTGGAGGGATGCGGTGGGTGTAAAGGCATACCGGGAAAAAGGGAAAAGGAGCACACTTGACCCGTGAGCACTGTTGATGAACAGTGGTGGCGCATTAGGTGGTTGTACTATAAGCTTGGAGGGGTGGTACAATATGTTGTCATTTGTATATATAGTATAATTTATCGAAATAATATTTTTAACTTATTGGTTTTTCAAAAAAGCAATAAGTCAGTAAGAATTTTTCAAATAGAATCCCAAACATGATCTAAATTCACGTAGCACATGAATGTCTATTTGGTTAGAAATAAAATCAAATGGTTAGTCGCACATCTTATAACATTCTAAGATTCTAGCTAGACTTTAGTAGGATTGTGTTCGCTATCCAGAAGAGGGTTGCGGCGCAGCTTGTTGCCCGGCTACCACAGTGGCTTTATAATTGCTTCGAATTAATATTAATATTATTCTGAAAAAAAATTAACAATAATATACATATTACCTTATTAATCAATTAGAGAACACTGTCAGTCTCTTAGTTGAGACTATTCCCTTCACAGTGTTTTTATGTTATTGGGTAAAATGGGCGGTGGTTCACGCGTGTCCCATTCTCTTGCTTATTCATGGAAATGGACGGTGGGGCGTGGGTATTTGTGAGTGGATGAAAAGGGCGGTGGGTTTGTTTACCCACAGTATATGTTTCTTTTTTCTGCTACACATTCACGCATCTCTCTCTCTCTGGTATGCCGTCGGGTTCTGTTTCTCTCTTTCCGGTTACGGTGGGTGTGTTCTCTCTCTTCTGCTCCTCGCCGCTGGCTGTCTCTTCTTCCGTCGATGCTCTGATGACGTTGAAGCGGCGATTTCGTTGCTCCGTTCATGAGAGGCAATGACGATGAATCGACGATTCCGTGAGTAACCTCCGATGTTGTCAAAGCTACGATTTTGTTGCTCCACTTATCGCTGTTTTGTTTGAACGATTTTGGGTTAGGGTTTTCTGTAACCCAGATCTCAAAATGACTAGAAAGATCCGGCTTCGGCCAGTGGGTTTTCCGGCCACAATCATTGTGAATCTGGGGTTATTCACTGTTGCATGTGATAAATTATTCATATAATAACCTGAGCCTGTTAGGCGGTGATGGTGACGGTTGTTAGGGTTTCGGATTGATCTTCTTTGGTCCCGACTGAAACCCTAAAGTCTGATGGTTTTTTACCTTCTCTGATGCGTTTTCTGATATGTGTGACACCGATTGTCTTACCGGTGACGGTGACGGTGGTTGTGGCTGTGTAACGTTGTAGCGGCCGCCCTAAAGGCGTTGCTCCGTTAACAGTTTCCGGACACTGATGTTGGGGTTGATGTTGATTGCCTTGAGGCGTTTCTCCGTCGATCTGGCGGTTGTACATTGTTTTATGTGATTTCGGTGGTGCATACGTGCTCTGTACATCAAAGAGACTCTCTTTGGTCTATGTTGCTTCGTTTTTGGCGATGATGGTTACGAATTTTAGGGTTTAATCTGATTTTTGATGTGTAATGAATGAATCTGTTGGTGTTGCCTTTGACCGGAGCCTTTACGGCTGTGATGGTTACGAATTTGAGGTTTTCTTTTGCTATGATGAATGAATCTGCCGGCCAGAGCCTGTATGGCTGTGATGGCTTTCTGTGTGTTGTTTCCTGATGTGGAATTTCCTGATGGCTTTCTGTAACAACAAGTCTGAATTTTGTGTTACCGGTATCATTTTAACTTTTTCGGATGCATCGGTTTTTATTTACTTGATGGCGCTGCTTATTGATCCGGTGATGCCTTACTATTCTGATGATGCCTATTGTTTATATGGCTTTGGTGTTTACTGTTCCGGTGACTTAATATTTTGGATCGGGCGATGATGATTCCTTTTTTTTTGGCTTTGATGGTTGCCTTTACGGCGTGGCACGTAAACTCTTTGTTTATCGCAGTCGTGGTTTGACCTCAGCCTTCTATCTCATCTTAGTCTTTTAAGACTCTGATGATCCTTTCAAGATCTGAGCTCATTATGATCCATTACCTACCTATTATGTTTCTTTCTTCTTACAAATTTCGTTTTTCTATTTGCTTATGTTATTTGTTGGTTGTTGTAATTGATTTGGGATACCAATTACCCAATAGCTGCAGCTACGATGATTAGTTCTAAAATCTGAGCCTAAAAGGTTTTCAAACTCATATTACTTTTTAATTGCTTTGTTTTATTCCTTGCTTAAAGATTTATTTTCTTTCTATCTAATCTAGAATTAGTGTGGTACAAGTTTACTTTCCGCTTACACACATGATAAGATAGCTTTATAAAGACTTTCATTTAAAAAATACTCATTTGCAAATAATTGATTAAAAACTACCAACATATGTTAGGCTTCTTAGAACATGCAACCTGATATACAAGGAAATATGAGCTTAACTAGAACAATCAATACATTCAAGACATTTCAACACTTTGAGAAACAGTCAATACATTCAACACACTTATATCTTTTGAAAAATTTTATTGCTGACAAAATAATGCTTTGTACTACAACATTAACAACGGATCCTAGATTGAAACGCACTAATGGCTAAAATATTATTTGATAAAGTTATTAATAAGCTAGAGATTAATCAAGCACATGTAACTCTAATATGATCAATCAAGGGTGTTTGGTTGATTTAGGAGCAAATTAGCACCCCTGACAAGTAAAAAAAAGTTATATATGACTATAGTTACTTTTGTATTATATGAATGTATGCAAATGTTCATAAAAACTTTCAATCCGCAGCAACGCGCGAGACTTTTGCTCGTGATGTTTTTTTCTCAAGTGTTAATAGAAAACAATTACAAATTGAAAAACATGAAATTATAATGTCTTGGCGTGTGGCCATTCATAAATAAAATATGTCTAGGCGTGTGGCCGTTCAAAAATCAAATATGTGTAGGGGTGTGATGTGAATAATGCACAAACAAGAATAAAAAAACAAACGCCCACAGATTACCCATAGTAGTATTAGACCATTAGACTATTTATATTTATATATTTTACAATAATAAATGGTGGTCTATCTCACTAAAATCACTATTTATATTGACAGCCAATCAGGTTTTGTCATCATATTCTACCATCTAATTGTTTTTTGCCAGCATAGCCATGATGACAGTGACACCCGTCACAGTAGTATGATGTACTTGCTATTGATATGTGTCCATATTTTTACACTAAAAGTGAAAAGTTTATTAGACAAAACTTCGTCTCCTTTCAGTGTCGTCACTCACCGGAGCCGCCTACTCACCTGTATATCCATGGCCGCCAGATTGTCGTCGGTCTTAGCGGTCAGCAAACTCTACTCAAATCCTTAACAAAACCGTAACTTCAACGATTCTTCCTCTCATCGTCTCTACGACATCGACGCTTTTTATCCTGAATGCGTAGCCCTAAATCCCGGTACAGATCCTAATGCATGCTGATAATTTGGTCTTAATATCGCCGAAGAGTGGCTCGAGAAGCTCCTGCCGACACGATGGAAGCCCTGAGTCGATCCTCATTACAGTATTCATTCGTAAGGTACGTTTACCCTGATTTGGTCTATGGATTTCATTGAGTGCGTCTAAAGGGGTACTAATCTTCCCATCTACCAACTAGGGTTTTCAATTTGGTTTTCACAATTTGGTCTTTTGTTTTGCCGTTTCTATTTCCCAGGTATGAACTTCAGTTTTCTTAGATTTTCTTTTCAGTTAGTGTGCTTACCCCAAAATTAGATGGGAGCCAGCCGTCAAAGCCATGGTGGGGGAGTCTAGGATCTGACGGAGCTCTTAATTGGAACGTTTGTCGGTGTAGAGGCTAGATTATGAGGCTTGTAATATTAAATAAGTTGCGCTGGGCTTAGAGGGTTTAATTAGATTAGTAGGCTAGTTTTATTATGTTTAGGCGAGTTTACTATTAGATTGGGCATGGGCTTGGGTTTATGATTGGGCTTATTGGGTTTATGATTAGCCCATTAGGTTGTAAGAGGTGGTATAAATACCACCTCATGTTTATGATCAAGTAAGCTTTGGAGAACCTATTTACGATTTCTTCTTTGAGAGGGTGTTTACGATCAGCTCTTCTTCAAGCTTCATAGTAGTCGGATTTCATTCAAGATTCGATCTTTCTCTAAGATCCAATCTCTTCATCTACTATTTTCTTGAATCAATCTCTCACGAGGATTCCGCACTCGTGTTTGATTAGTATATCGTGTGTTTGGGAGATTTTCGGACCTACAATTGGTATCAGAGCCAAGAATCTTAGATTCGAGGCTCTCACGATATAGATTCAAGCGTTTTCTGGGTTTGTTTTCGAGTTTCTGTTGAAGATTTGAAGATTTTGG
>JBCNJP010011794.1:0-14933 GCA_039602395.1 Deinandra increscens subsp. villosa
ATAGCCTTTAAGTTAGAAACTTATAGACTCTAAGACGAGGCAAGGAGATGAGTCTAGGACTTAGGCGGACATCTGAGAGTTAGGTAGTTATTAGGAGTTAGCGTAAGGTTGGTAGTAGTTTTTATACCCTGGATTTTGCCCCTGAATTTTACTGATGTTCTTTAACAGAATGAGACCCATGGATGTCGAATATCCAGGGACTGCATATTCGGTTTATCAGTACCCAGGATTTCTAGTTGTATGAGTCATACCCTTTATTTGATTAGAATCCCAGGATGTAATGCATTCCGGATTTATCTATTTAATCTACCTGATCCCAGCATGCACGGATACCATGCATGCGAGGGCGACGTTACTAATCTTTTCTTTGATTCCATGGGATCGAACCAGGAACGAGAAGATGAATAACGGTCATGTAGACTTAGTCAAAGTCAGAGCACGTGTGGAAATGAAGACTCGTCACCAAATTCTCTCAAATAACGGCTACAAGTAGAGGAAGATCCCAAGAATCACGGATAGTTAGTTAGGATCTGTTTGTATTTAAAGGTGGTATAGGATTCATTTTACACACTTACGATCACTTGTACTCTCACTTACACACTTAGATATTGCCGCAAACACTTGTAATTGACTTATTTTCAGTGGAATAAACGGGCAACGTGCGTTATCATTACAAAGGGTTTTTTTTATGCCGACGGCTCTTGGAGACATCCAAGGGTTAAGGGCCTTTTCCCCTCAAAAATCTCGGTGTTCTTAGTTGCATTCAGGGAAGTTGTTACTTGTGTTTCCATTTATTCTATTCAAACCTTGGATTTTAACTTCCAAATTTGATTTTATAAACTTAACATCCATGGCACCATACCTCACAAACTAATTTGGTTACTAAATTGAGTTTAATAATTTTTAGCCAAAACAATTTGGCGCCCACCGTGGGGCAACTGGTGTCAATTTTCTTTCAAACTCTTTTCAGATTTGTTCTAAACTTGATCTTTACAAAAATCCATCAAAAAATGGCAACACAACCGAAAACCTCGAATGCATCTACCCATGCGAACACCTACTGCAGCTAGCACTGTCCTTCCTCCTCCACCGCCACAGTTACCATGTCAACAACGAATACTGTGAACCGTAACACCAACAAAAATGCCAACAAGGGTGTTATGGGACCAGGATGTGGTGGAGAAATCCCAGTACTGGTCTCTAATGATGAATTCCGCACCATGTTCCTGAAGATGCAGCAGTACATGGAGCAACAGCAGAAGATGAACCATGATGTGCTTGGGGAAATGGCTAGGCTAAGATCAGAGATGGGTAGGGTGGATCATACACCCATATCTCCTGTCTAGGCTAAAAGGCTACAATACAACAGTCCTAGGAATGAATCTAGTCTAGCATATGACATAAGTCATAGACCCAAGGCCTGCATTTGCTACTGCTTATACTACCTTGGCTGACAGACCCAGGATGTCTACATTAAGGGAATCTGCCGCGAATCCTGGGGGCACCGTTACCTAGGATGCTGGTAACATTCTCGGAACCTCTAATCTTGATGCTCATACTAACAAAATTATGCAGGATGCAGGTCTTAGCCTAGCAGTGGCCAGGGAGCTCAAAAAGCTAAAAGAAATGATCTCGAGTGTCCCTGGAGTGGTCCAACCCAATCCTGAAGTAGCACCAGCGAGGCATCGACTTTCAAGGTTCGCTCCCCCAATATGTGACGTGGAAATACCTAAGAGGTTCCAAACTCCCAACATGAAGCTGTATGATGGCACAACTGACCCGGAGGAACACGTGGTGTAGTACATGGAGATGATGGAAGTAATTTACATGCCCCCTAAAATCAAGGAGGCATGCCTATGCAAAGGTTTTGGGTCGACACTCACAGGATCAGCTTTGAAGTGGCTCCTGAGTGTTCCGCCCTTTTCTATCACATTTTTTTTCTCATTTATTTAATTTATTCAACAACCTGTAGTCGCTGTTTCGAAAAACTAACGAGTGATCTTCATTACAAAAAACACACTTAAGATAATTTCCCCCAGACCACTTATCCAGCCTATCTTGAGTTAATAATTTGAACTGCATTGCCATCCAAAGGACAAAGGCATGTCTAGGGATCTTATGGGATAACCAAACACTACCAGTCCAACCCAAAACAGTATGAACACCCATCATATCATCATAGCAGCATGCAGTGTTAAATTCCACCAACTCCCCATCACTCCGAATCCATCTCACTCTATCCATCTTATCATTGATAAGAGCAGGACATTGGATCCAATTCAACATAGGATACATATTGAACCATTCCTTAGGAAAATTCCACCTACCATTACTAACAATATCATAAACTGAAGAATTGTCATTAAATCCAGCCCTCTTTATTTCCCTATTAGTAATATACATATCAAGTGGACCTAACTCATGCCACCTGTCATGCCATGCATTCGCTCCTTTCTAGATCCAACTTCAAATAAGATATGTGGCTTAATAAGCTTTCTACAATGTAAAATATTCCTATATGACCAACTTAGCCCATCTTTTACCTGCAGACTCCAAAAGTTCCTATCAGCAATCAGATGCACCTTAACCCATTTGACCCATATTGAATTTTTACCTGACACCAAATTCCATATATGCTTAGCAATGAGGGCTTTATTCATTAACCTCAAAGATCTAATCCCAAGCCCAATTCCTGCACAGCCTGTCCCACCTCACTCTAGCCTTCCCACTAGCACTAGTCTCTTGAGCCCACAGGAAATTTCTCATCATTCCCTTAATTTCATCAAGAACCTTAACCGGAAGAATAAACATTGAAGTCCAATAAATCCCTAATGAAAACACCACAGACTCAACAAGCTACAATCTACCAGCAAAAGATAAGAATTTATTCTTCCAACTATCCAATCTTTTCCTGATTTTCTCAATTAGCACAATACAGTCAGTATACACAAGCCTACTAGAAAGTAGGGGAACTCCTAAATATCTAACAGGCAGCTTCCCAGATTTAAAAGGCATGATTGAATTCAAAACCTGCTTTGTAGCATCTTTGACATTACCGCAGAAAGCTGTACTCTTCAACAAGTTGGGAATAAGGCCTGAGACATTACTAAACTCAGAAAGGGCATCCTTAAGAACTTGAACTGAGTACCTGTCAGCATTACAAAATAGAATCAAATCATCAGCAAAACACAAATGTGTTATTTTGAGATCTTTACACCTCCAATGATATTTGAAACACTCCTCATTTGCCACTTTCCTCTTAATAATCAGATTTAACACCTCCATCACCAAAGTAAAAAGGTAAGGAGACAATGGATCACCCTGCCTTAATCCCCTCATTCCTTTAAAGAATCTTTGAAGCTGACCATTAAAATTGATGGAGAATGAGGCTGTTGAAATACATTCCATAATCCAGTTAACCATAGTCAAAGGAAAACCGAATTTACCAAGAATAAACTTGAGAAAATCTAGATCCACTGTGTCATAGGCTTTTTGGATATCACTCTTATAAGACACATTACCACAGCCACTCTTTCTATTATAGTGCCTCACTAATTCCTGAGCTAATAACACATTATCACTAATCTGCCTTCCCGGAATGAAGGCACTCTGATTCTCATCCACAATTAACTCAAGAACACCCTTTATCCTATTACACTAGATTTTGCTAATGCATTTGTAAATGACATTACAATAAGCGATTGGCCTGAAATCAGTAACACATGAAGGATTATTACATTTAGGAACTAAAGATATAGCAGTGGCATTCACTTCCTTTAACAGCCTTCCATTCTTAAAGAATTCCATTATGGCCTCTCAAAAACCATCTTTGACCACTCCCCACACTGATTTAAAAAACTTTGAAGTAAACCCATCCGGCCCAGGGGCCTTATCATCATCAATATCCATTAGGGCCTCTTTAATCTCAGATTTAGAAACAGGAGTTACCATGGCATCAGCCATATCAGCAGGAATTACATTAACAAATAGGGACTCTGGATCAGAAATTGCAACAACAGAACCTTTCTTGCCTAAACAATTACTAAAGTGTTTCACAAAGGCATCACCAATTTGATCCCCATAATACTCCTCCCCATCAACATCTCTCACCATAGCAACCTTGCTTCTAGTCCTCCTTTCCTTGACAGATGCATGAAAATATCTAGTATTACTATCACCATCCTCTAACCATTTAATTTTAGCTTGCTGTTTATTAGAATGGTATTCATCAATGAGAGCATCTTTATAAGCATTTAGATACACAAATTCCTCATCTCTAAGGGACCCATTCTCAGGGTCATCCACCATTTCTCTCTGAACTCTTTCCAACTCAGTTTTCAGCTTCTCAGTCTTCTCAAACAAGTTACCATTCATGAAATTCAAATTCCTCAAAGGTCTCTTTAAACCTTTCAATTTAGACACAAGACCAAACATCTTAAAACCCAAGCAGTGTTTATCCCAGCCCCTAGCAACAATCTCATGAAATTCATCCTTCCTAGTTAAATAGTTCAAAAATCTAAAAGCCTTCACTTTCTGCTTACAGCTATTCCCAAACTTTAAAAGCATAGGAGAGTGATCAGACGAGTAGAAAGGTAAGAATTCCACAATAGCTCTATCATAACTGGAACTAAAAACTTGATTAGAAATAACTTTGTCCAGTTTCTTAAGAACTCCACCACCAGTTTTAGGTTTACTAGTCCAAGTAAATTTCAAACCATGATATCCACAATCACTTAACCCACAAGAATTGAGGCAGTCTCTAAACTGAGAAATGGAAGAATTCATAACAGAATTAGCAAAAGTAGACTCAGCAGGATCCAAAATAGTATTAAAATCACCCATACAAAACCAGGGAGGCTCCCTAATCAACTGGTTATGACATACCAGATCAAGCCATAATAATTTCCTTTTGGCAGGAGTAATATGTCCATATAAAACAGAACACAAAAAGCTTTCCTTACCTTCAAGAGAATTGACAATGCAATGTATTGCTTGATCATTCATATCAATGATTTGTACATCAGCTTTGGAGCAATCCCAACCCATAAGAACTCTAGCCCAATCCCTACAGCAAACCATATTTGAAACCTAACTCCAATTACTATTAACTTGCTTGGTAATGCACGTATTAACAGTAATAGTAAAAGTCAAAGTCAACGGGTTGACCTGGTTTTGAGCGAGGTGTCACATAATTGATTAGTTAAAAGTCCTTGATTAATAATTTGGGTGATCCTATGGATTGTGTGAAATTGATGTGTTGTTGTTTCGCATGGTAATATAAATCGGTAGCTTAGGTGCTGATTTGTGATTATGATGAATGTAATATGGTGACTCATATCTAGGCGGTGGTGAATAGAGAGTTCAACTTCGTAAGCCGCATACACCTGTGAGTACTATTAGCTTCCCCTCTTTGAATTATCTTTAAATATTTTGGGGTGCACATGAACTGTTTTGGTTGCTTATTCTCTATAACTATGCCTTCTGTATGTCCTCGCTGATTGGTCGGGGTGTATGCCGGGTAATAAACTTTCAAGAGATGCTAATTTGGTCATTAAGGGTTTTGCAGACGCCACGAGGTGTATAGGGGAGCCTAACAGCTGATTAGGTAGGAATTTGTTTGGCCTCACATCCATTTGATGTTCTGATATTAAGTTACCAGGATGAAGTGTGTCACTATATGGCTTAACATGAAGGGTACACAGGGGCACACACCTGTGTTATGCCGGATTGAGTGTTAACATAGGGCAGCAGTAATGAGAATGAGAACTTTTGATTGTATGATTTGCTGCGGACTCACCAACAACCTTTAGTTGTTGACTCGTTTTAGTTCATGTTGCTGGTAAGTAGCTATTTAAAGCAGGTTATTAGTCCAGAAGAAGGGACTATGGATAGGATCTTGAGAAGAAGGCATCGGGCCTTCGAATTCTTAATCTGATTTGTCATCCGCTATCTCCGTTGTCAGTTCTCGTATCTTGAACTCTTATGTTGCATCTTAGAGTACCTAGGACCAAACCCTGTAAAGTTATTGGGTTGTAGAACCTTCTAGCTTATATAATATATTTAAGTGGTCTGTTGCTTGTATTGGGTTGTTTGTTGTGTGTGATATTGCGTAGTCTAACTTTTAATCTAATGCTTCCATTAGACCTGATACGAACAGCCGGTCCCACACCCAGACTTCCCGCTCTTGGCAAGGAGCGAAAAGTGGGGGTGTGATAGGTTGGTATCAGAGCTCAAGGTTCCAACAGATTAAGGGTGGATCATACACCCATATCTCCTGTCTAGGCTAAAAGGCTACAATACAACAGTCCTAGGAATGAATCTAGTCTAACATATGACATAAGTCATAGACCCAAGGCCTGCATTTGCTACTGCTTATACTACCTTGGCTGACAGACCCAGGATGTCTACATTCAGGGAATCTGCCGCGAATCCTGGGGGCACCGTTACCTAGGATGCTGGTAACATTCTCGGAACCTCTAATCTTGATGCTCATACTAACAAAATTATGCAGGATGCAGGTCTTAGCCTAGCAGTGGCTAGGGAGCTCAAAAAACTAAAAGAAATGATCTCGAGTGTCCCTGGAGTGGTCCAACCCAATCCTGAAGTAGCACCAGCGAGTCATCGACTTTCAAGGTTCGCTCCCCCAATATGTGACGTGGAAATACCTAAGTGGTTCCAAACTCCCAACATGAAGCTGTATGATGGCACAACTGACCCGGAGGAACACGTGGTGTAGTACATGGAGATGATGGAAGTAATTTACATGCCCCCTAAAATCAAGGAGGCATGCCTATGCAAAGGTTTTGGGTCGACACTCACAGGATCAGCTTTGAAGTGGCTCCTGAGTGTTCCGCCCTTTTCTATCACATTTTTTTTCTCATTTATTTAATTTATTCAACAACCTGTAGTCGCTGTTTCGAAAAACTAACGAGTGATCTTTATAGGGTTACCCAAAATGCTAACGAGTCTCTAAGGGATTATGTGATCAGGTTTAGCAGGGAAGTCTTGGATATTCCCAACATGGATATGGATACCGCCGTCAAAGCGTTCAAAATGGGCCTTAAGAAGGATTCACCCTTCTACCAACTTCTTGTGATGAACCCTTGTCACAGGCTTGATGAAATAAGGCATATGGTCATGAGATTCTTCAGACTTGAAAAAGATAAGATAGTGCAAGAAAAAGTGGATGCAGTCCCAGGATACGGCTCTTCCAATAGGAAATCAGAATCAATGCATCCTAGGTCTCAGAGGCCTAAACCCTATTCCAAACCTGATAATCCTAGGGTTAACAGGGTCGATCAGGGTGAAGACGAGGATGATGAATAATATCCTACTTTTAATGAAGTTTGTTTTCCTACTGATGTTGCAGGTGTAATTAATGCCATGCAGGATTTGGGGGACAAAGCAAGGTGGCCCAGGAAGACGTATAAACAAACATCCTGGAAGGACAAGTCCAAGTGGTGTGCGTACCATGAGGACTTTGGCCATGTGACCAAAGATTGTATAGCTATGCGCAAGGAGATCAGTTACCTATTGAGCAAGGGCTTCCTGAATGACAAATCCAAGAGCGCTGATCCGCCTGCAAAATCCAGGGGCACTGACCAGACCCAGGATGCAGACAAATCACGCGGACATCCTGAGCGAGCAGCATCTCCATCCCCGGAAGCAAAGGTAATTTATTTTATTTCTGGTGGATCTGATATATGTGGTACCTCTTATTTTGCAGCTAAAAGACACGCAAGGGAGGCCAAGTCAGACATACCCAGGAAACCAGTCAAGACGTCAATGCAAACAGACGTGAAAGACGTTACCTTTGGCGAAGATGATAGGTGCAACGTCATGGACCCTCATCATGATTGGCTGGTGATCATGCTCTATTTAGCTAACCACTTCGTGAAGAGGATTCTAATCGATGGGGGTAGTTCTATCAACATCATTCAACTTGAAACTTTGACTAAGATGGGAATATCCTAGGATGAAATCATAGCCAAATCCATGGTACTTGTGGGTTTCAATGGCGAAACAAAGAACACTCTGGGAGATGTAAAGCTCCCAGTATACATTGAAGGTGTTAACTCGATGCGATGTTTTTGTGTCATGGATGCTCCGTCCAGATACAACATTATCCTCGGCAGACCCTGGATTCATGACATGAAGGTTTTCCCCTAGACCTACCATCAGTGTGTCAAACTACCAACACCCTACGGAGTAGTCACCATCAACAACGATCAACAAGAAGTGAAGGACTGCTACAAATCATCCATGAAGATTTCAGCAAAGGCCCGTCAAGGATAGCAATTAAAGGAGAAGGCCAGGGACGTCCTAGAGGCAAGGGAACAAGATGTCAAACAAGTAGTCCTATACCCCTCGCATCCTGGGAAGAAAGTGTCAATTGGCACTAACATCCCTGGTCTTATTGAAAAAGAGCTGGTGGAATTCCTCAGATCCAGAATGTCAACGTTCGCATGGAATGCTGAAGATATGACAGGTATATCCAAAGATGTTATAACACATAAACTTGGTATTGATCCCGCTTACAGGCTTGTGCATCAAAAGAGAAGAAAGTATGCTCCTGAGAAGTACGTAATAATCCAAGAGGAGGTGGATCATCTGCTGAAGAACAGGATGATTAGAGAAGTCAAGTTCCCTAGATGGTTGGCGAATGTGGTGGTAGTGGAGAAGAAAAGTGCAAATGGAGGGTTTGTGTAGATTACACAGACCTGAACCTTGCATGTCCTAAAGACCCCTTTCCCTTACCGCACATTAACTCTATGGTGGATGCAGCAGCAGGTAATGAAATGTTAACATTCATAGATGCCACCTCAGGGTTCCAACAGATTCAAATGACACCAAGTGATCAGGAGGATACAACGTTCATTACGCCAACATGTATTTATTGTTATGTTGTTATGCCTTTTTGGATTATGATGTTCAAAGAGAAGCTACGAGAAACTATGGAGGTATATATATACAACATGGCGCTAGCCCTGAACAAATTCGTGCCATTGTGAATCTGAAGTCACCGGAGTCAACCAAGGATGTACAAAGGCTGACAGGCCGGGTTGCAGCCTTGAACATATTTATCTCCAAATCCTCAGGGAGATGCCGAGATTTCTATGACATCCTGAGAAAGACTAAAAAGTTCGAGTGGACATCCTAGCATGAGCAAGCCTTCCGGGATTTGAAGTCATATTTATCCTCAGCACCTCTCCTCATCAGTGAAAGGGGAGAAGCTGGCCAAGTACCTAGAAATTGTAAAAGCTATATCCCATGATTTTCAAACTTTCAACATTCAGCAAGTACCCAGCGATGAAAATGCCGAAGCAGATGCACTAGCAAACCTGGGGTCAGCATTCAAGGCAATGGAAGATACACATATCCCCATAATTTACGTACTAAACCCAGAAATCAACCAACAAGAGAACCCAGAATATACTGACCCTGGGGGCAGGGTCTTGGCATCCTATTCCCAGGATGGACAATGTCCCGATTCCCAAGATAGTCCGTTGTCCTGGACTCGACCTATCATAGACTATCTACAGAATGTCCCGATTCCCAAGATAGTCCGTTGTCCTGGACTCGACCTATCATAGACTATCTACAGAATGGCTATGTGGTTAATACAAAGCTTCATTGTATTTACATCTCGTGTTCTTACTCGTTTTACATTGATTTTGATACGACTAAGCGGCTGTTTGATAATCACTTACCCAGTCTAGTAAGAGCTTACTGAGGACTGGGTAAGTAGTAAGCCTGTTTGATTATTTTATAAATTTGCTCTGACCGAATCCGATGCATCAGACCGAATCCACGATCTTTTTATCGCTGACCAAATAAGGGGACGATTACTTCTCAAAACTTAAATGCACGCTCAATTCTTTTTCTTTTTTTAAATAAAATAAAAAATAACTCTCGTACTTTAAATAAGCATAACTTCTCCAAAACTAGATAAATCTTGAAAATAAACACACCGTTGCACGCGAAATTAAAAAGCGATTCAAACTAGACGTATATTGATATGCTTTCGGTGAATGTTTAAAAAGTCGAGATGAACACGATGTCGATGATTTTTAGTCAAGCATAACTCCTCCGAAACTGAATGAATCTCGAAAATAAGCACGTCGTTGCGCTCGAAATTGAAAAACGATTCAAACTAGACCTATATTGATATGCTTTCGGTGAATGTTTAAAAATGTTTTTAATACATTAAAAACAAATAGCTATATATATTTTTTCAGTCAGCTCTTACTCAGTCATTAACTAACAAACACTCAAGTTTCAGTTAGAGCTTCTTACCCAGTCAACCTCTTACTCAATTAGCTCTAACCTAGTCAGCTCTTACTCAATCAACAACTATCAAACAACCCCTAAGTAGACGATCTACAGCTCACGCATTTTCAAGTGGTATCAGAGCACTTGGTCTGTTCTACTGGTCAGAAATCTCTATTTTTTGGAGTTTTGAGTCAAAATTTCACGTGTTACAAAAATGAGTATTATTTTTGAGTTTTGTTTGATCTTCTCGAGTGTGCTTCTCATCAAAAATCTTCTTCTATATTGTTTCTATCGAGTTTGCTTGTGATTCTGTCGAAAAATTCATCCAAAAACATTGAAAATCGAGAAAATGGTGTCGAGTGAGTTAGAGTTCGTTTGAGGTTCGGACTAAGCTGAAAATAACCAATCCGAACTCCAGGTTCAGATGTCATTTCTTGGTTCGATTAGAATTTGGACATCGTTTGGTAGTAGTTCAGCTTAGGTTTGGTCAAAGTTCGGCACAAGTTAGGTGCAAGTTCGGTTGATTCTTCCGAGAGTGAGGTTCGAACAGAGTTCGGTCACATATTTGTTCGGCTAAGGTTCGGACTAAGTTCGGAGATAGTTCGGACGTGGTTCTGAACGAGTTTGAGTGAACAGTAACAGAAGTTTACAAAATGTCCGATTTTCAAGCGTTCTCGGCTATTCAAAATTTGATGCAAGCCGCAATGAAAACTATGTTTAACTATGATAATAAAATTGGAACAAGTCAGAAAGTTCCCAAATTATTGTGATTGGAAGTTATCATAGTTGGGCTACACGATTTGAAGCACATGTTAACACAAATGATATTGATATGTGGTTGTCATATCATGAACCATATGTTTATCCCAAATATGCGTCTGGTGAACCAATTCTTCAAATAAAATTCAATAATGATCAAAAGAAGGCATATCAAGCTGAAAAGAAGGCGTATGGTACTTTGACAATGGCATTGCCGAAAGAATTATTACATCAATTTTCTGCTAACTTTACATCATACAGTTTATGGAATGCTTTGCAGAAAAGATGTGAGGGCAATGACCAATACAAGAAAAATTGTCAAAAAGTTTTGAGGAAAGAGTTTGATAGTTTCAAACATTATCAGGATGAATCAATTTTGTATCTAATTGCCCGATTTGCACATTTGATTAGTGAAATGAGTCTGTGAATCTTACAAAGGAAAATGCTGAATTGAAAGAAAAGATTTTAGATGCATTACCAGAAAAGTGGGAAAATTATGTGATGATGATTACTCATGATAAAGAATATTCTGGTCTAAGTTACAATGATTTGATTCAAAGGATACAAGCACGGGATATGGAGTCGATGGTGAATAAATCACTTCCTGCACAAATCCAAAATCCAGCAGTGTATCATGGTGAAAATGTATCTACAATCTGAAATTCCTAGTTATCCTGTTGGTTGTAATGTTTCTGTTCCTAGTTCTTCGACTCAAAATGCATTGTGTGCTCAAACTACCGATGATTATAATGTGTTAATGTCTGCGTTCGTATCTTCATATTTTGGTGTTATTACTGGTGCTGTGAGTAATGTTGAGTTGACCAATGAAGATTACGATCAAATTGATTATGATCATCTGGAATAAATGGATTTGAACTGGCACAATGCTATGTTAGTCCGAAGAATGAAGAAATTTTTCAATAGAACTAACAAGAAAAGACTGAATCAAGAAGGGAAGATAGTTTGGACAAATCTAAGGTGAAATGTTTTAAGTGTTCGGTATATGGTCACTTTGCGAAAGAATGTCCAAGTTCAACTGAAAACAAGCTGAAGTCTGGTTAACATGCTCATATGTTTTTTCATTCACCAAGTGAAAATTCTAATATTGAAGAAAAAGCTGTTTTTTTTTATGAGAAATTAAATGAGGTGTTTTGGCTATGTTTTTTCATTCACCAAGTGAAAATTCTAATATTGAAGAAAAAGCTGTTTCTTTTGATGAGAAATTAAATGAGGTGTTTTGGCATCCAAATGAATTTGCCTGGAATGCAGATTCTGAGGCTACAAGGAAACATGCTCCATTTACAATTGCTTTGACTGCTCGTCATGATGATGATGATAGCATTCTGATTGATTCTGATTCCAATTCGACAATATCAATGATTAAAGAAGTTAAAGTTGAAGAATTAAGATGTCTTGAATGTTTAAGGCTGAGTAACAAGATTGCAAGTTTTGAGGAAAGGTTTATGTCAACTGAAGAGATTGTTGTGCTCAAGAAATAATTGGATGATCTTCTAAAGAAGTATTATGAATTGGTTCATGTTCATGAAGATGTTTTGAAAGAAAAGACTAAATTGGCTGAAGAATGTGAGAAAGCCAAAGCTGAAAAAGCTAATGCTCTTTGTTATACCCTGAATTCCGGCCCTAATTTCGCTAATGCTTTTTGACAGATCTGGACCCCGGGATGTCGAATATCCAAGGACTGCGCATTTGACTTATCAATACCCAGCATTCTCATATTTATATTATTCTTTATATTAATTATTGTTCTAGGATGTATTGAATCCAGGGTTTATTTGTCTGTACTGTTATACCCTGAATTTTTGGCTGGTAATCCAGGGTACAGGTGTAGACTTAGGGCAAGATTGACCCAGGAATCGTATGACCCAGAATTTAATAGATAACGCTGTATGAACCTGAATGTATCAGGTGTAAGGTAATGTCCCAGGATATCAACATAATCCAGGGAAGTTCATATTTATTTTATTTCTGTTATACGTTATTATGACCCAGGAAGAGCATAATCCAGGGTCACCCTTATTGTACGAATGACCCAGCATGTGGAAATGACCTTGCATGCTAAGACATTGTTACTAATACATTTTGTGTCTATATCTGATCAAGTACAGGTTGACAAAGTCTACCAACGGTCGAATGGGATGAGCTGGAGACTTATTTCGCACGTGGTCAAAAGGTGTTAGCTCAAAACTCGGTCAACCAACTGAAAAAGACGTTGAAGAGAAGATCCCTGGAATATCGGACAAGTTGTTGAAGAGCTAGGAGCATAAATAGGACACTTAGTCATTTCATTTAGCTCACTCGAGCTTTACGCATTGTATTCTCGTATTCAATTCTCTATTTACTCACTGTACTCAAGCGATTTCGTGATTAATAAATTGGTAGCGTGTGTTATCGCTACCCGGGGTTTTTATGCCGGCGGTGCCTTAGAGACATCTAAGGGCTAAGGACTTTTCCCTAGTAAAATTCTCGGTGTTCTTAACTTCATTCAAGGATTCATTTGTGTCATCAACTTTTCTTAATCGATTTCATAATTAAACTTACATTTTTACCCACGATTCCGGCTTTTGTACCTGGAATTCAACTATTGTCCCAGGATTTTTGCAAACAATTTTTGTATCTTAATCCTAGGCGCCAAACCTCATAATCTTATTTGGTTCAAATCTTACTAATTTTGCTTCAGTAATTTTTAACCAAAACATGTACTATCTGATCCCAGTATGCCACGAATACCCAGCATGCTGGGGCGATGTTACTAACCTTTTCTTTGACTCCATGTGATGAAGTCAGGTACGAAAGAATGCATAACGACCAGAAGTCGTTAGAAGGGCAATCCCAAGAATCTCAGAGTTATAGTTAGGTATTATCTTGTATTTAAAGGCAGCTTAGGGTCTACTTTTTCACTTACGTTCACCTGTATTCGCACTCACTCACTTAGAAATCAGCTGCATACCTCTGTAATCGAACATACTTTTATGCAATAAATAGGCAACGTGTGTTATCATTTCCGAAGGGGTTTTTTATGCCGGCAATCCTTGAAGATATTCAAGGATTAAGCAGCTTTTCCTCCTTTCAAATCTTGTTGTCTTTAGTTGCATTCAGGTAAGTTCTTGTTTGTGTTTCCCTACATTTTCATCTAACAATTGGATATTTGCCTACAAACTTGATTTCCAATAATTTCCAATAACTTACATCCACGGCACCATACCTCACAAACTAATTTGGTTACTTGATTTACTCGCATATGTTGATACATGATATGTGCGTCGTGTGAAGTTTTAAGCAATGTTCAAGTTCAAGCCAAAGTCTGAGTGGCAGAACCAGGTCCGAACCTGAAGTTCAGACTGACCGAGCCTGAGGTTCGGACGAGGCTCGGTCAGCTGGGTATATATAGAAGTTTGGACATTGTAATAGTGGTGACTGAGCGTGTGAGATTTCTGCTAAGTGTCGTTTTCAAGGTGTTTCTCTGTGTTGTATTTCTAAGTGTGTCACTGATTGTAATTGTTCTTCGTTGATCTATAAATCAATCGGTTAATTACGTTTCGGTGTCCGATTAGCTAGATAGAGTAGACGATCCGATGCTCACGCATTTTCAAGTGGTATCAGAGCTTTCTGGTTCACTCTACTGATCTGTGGTTGCTATTTTCGGATTTTTTAGGCGTTTTTGGTGATTTTTGAATTTGTTTACGTGTTTTCAATCAATTCTGTCGAGTTTTTCATGTCTAAATTTCTCCTAAATCGTTCCTTATTAGTTTTTCTGTTTGACAGTTGCAAATCTCATTGAAATTCATCAAAATTCGAGCGTTTTTGAGAAATTATGTCGAGGTTCGGAGAAGTCTGGTCAGGTTCGGAGTAACTGCTCCGAAGCTCAAGTTAGGAGCAGGTTC
>JBCNJP010011795.1:0-14931 GCA_039602395.1 Deinandra increscens subsp. villosa
CCATACATTTGAATGCATGTGAATTGTATGGTACATAGAGTTTTCTACACTAGAATTATGAAAACTAAAAAATGACCCTTTTCAAAAACAAGTTTAAACGCTATCCTTTTATACAACACTCAATTTGCTTGTAAACTCTTTAAGGGATAAAGGTCACCTAACCATATTTGAGGGAACTTGTAAACTTGGGGTAGGTTTACCATATTTGTGGGATAAAGGTCACCTAACCACTTGTATGTGTAAATCTACACGTGTGTATAAGTAGAACAACTTGATTTGGAGACCATGTGAATAGGGTCACCGAAGCATGGGGAACCAAAGGCGTTGATGGGATTAAACATGCCAACCAAACATAAGACGTTTAATCGATCCCATACTACTAGAAGTTGCAAAGAGTTGCAATTGTCAAACGTTGACTACCTTGTTAATTTAAGTCATGGGATAAAGGTCACCTAACCACAACTTAAATGTTACGTTGGATTCTAGGTTTTAATTTATTAATTGTCTATGAGACATAAAAAGGGTATTAATTAAATTAAAAGGTTAATATTGATATCAAAGATACTTAATAGAACTTTGTTAAATTTTGTAGATGGCCAATAATAACGAAATCATCCCCACCACAAATGTCCATAACCTATCACTAAGATCCATCTTAGACAAGAATCGTCTCAACCAAGACAACTTTGTGGATTGGTACCGCAACTTGAGAATTGTTCTCAAACAAGAAAAGAAGTCTTATGTGTTGGAAGATCCTATCCCCGACGAACCCGATGTCGAAGACATTAAGGCTTATGCCGATTGGGTGAAGTACATCGAGGACTCCGTCCAAGTTTCATGCCTCATGCTAGCAAGTATGATCCCCGAGCTACAAAAGGATTTAGAGAATCATGGGGCATACGACATGATATGCCAATTGAAGGAAATGTTCCAACAAAAGGCAAGGACCGAGCGCTTTGAAACGGTTCAAGCACTCCATGTATGTCGTATGGACGAGTCACAAACGGTTTCATCCTATGTTCTTAAGATGAAGAGCCTCATTGATCGTCTTGAAAGGCTCAATTGTCCCGTTTCAAAAGACTTGGCTATGGATTTGATCCTCAACTCTTTGTCAAAGAAGTTTGACACTTTTGTATTGAATTACAATATGAATGGTTGGGAGAAGACCATTCCCGAGCTTCATGGGATGCACAAAACGGCCGAGCAAGGGATGGGCAAAAGTGTTGTGCCCGTTTTGTCGATCAATGAAGGTAGTAGCAAGAAAAGGTCTCGCTCTACCTCTAGTTCCTCAAAGGCAAAGGTTGCCAAAGGAAAGGGATTCGTCAAGGGGAAGGGCAAGAAAGAAGCCCCCAAACCGAAGGAGAAGAAGCAAAAGGTTGCTTCAAATGATCCATGCTTTGAGTGTGGTGAGGTAGGACATTGGAAGAGGAATTGTCCAACCTATCTCAAAGGGTTGAAAGCAAAGAAAGATGAAGGTCAAGCCTCGGGTAAGACCTTTATGATCTATATTGAGCTTAATGCTATTTCTTCAAACACATGGGTATTGGATACCGGATGTGGAACTCATATATGTAATATGTTGCAGGGGTTCAAAACAAATAGGCAATTGAAGACGGGAGAAGTTAGTCTCTTCATGGGCAATGGAGCGAAAGTTCAAGTTGAAGCTCAAGGAGACTATATTTTGGAACTTCCAAGTGGTTTGGAAGTAATTTTGAATAATGTATTGTATGCTCCTAGTTTGACTAGAAACATAATTTCCGTTTCCCGTTTAAGACATTTTGGATATGATTTTAAGTTTGTTAACAATGATATCCATGTTTCAATGAATGAAGTGTTTTATTTTAAAGCTAGCCCTTTAAATGGTATTTATGAATTGGTTCATGAAAACACTTCATGTAATAGCTCAATATACCAAACTACCACCAAGAAACTCAAAAGAGATTTGAGTGACACCTACATTTGGCATTGCCGCCTTGGTCACATTAATAAGAACCGCATACAAGCATTACAAAAGAGTGGTCTTTTGAAAACAAACGAATGCGATTCATATGACGTATGCGAATCTTGTCTTCAAGGGAAGATGACTAAGGCACCTTTTAGTGGAACTACCGAAAGGGCAAAGGATTTTCTAGGGATCATACATTCGGATGTATGTGGACCTTTTAAGCCAACATCTAGGAATGGTGAAAGATACTTCATCACCTTTACCAATGACTATAGTCGCTATGGGTATGTGTACTTGTTAGCACACAAGGATGAAGCTTTTGAAATGTTCATAATCTTCAAGAATGAAGTAGAAAACCAACTCAACAAAACAATAAAGATCCTTCGTTCGGATAGAGGAGGTGAATACCTTAGCAATGAATTTCAAGACTATCTTAGGAGATGTGGGATTGTCTCACAACTTAGTCCACCTCGGACTCCACAACATAATGGAGTATCGGAGAGGAGGAATCGAACCCTATTGGATATGGTTCGATCTATGATGTGTAGAAGTTCATTACCTCTATCATTTTGGGGTTATGCCCTACTCTCGAGCGGCCCGTATTTTGAATATGGCCCCAACCAAGAAAGTGGAAAGGACACCTTTTGAGTTATGGCATGGAAAGGTTCCATCCTTATCTTATCTAAAGGTGTGGGGTTGTGAAGCTTATGTAAGGGATGAAGTTGCACATCGAAAGGTAAGGCACATCGAGCGGAGATTCAACTACATAAGGGATGAAGTTGCAAAAGAAAAGATATGTATTCGCAAAGTTCACACCGACGACAACGTCGCCGATCCACTCACGAAGCTCCTAGAACGCCCAAAGCATGAGGGTCATGTTTGTGCCATGGGACTTCGACATTCTAGTGATTGGATATGATTTATGTTTTGTATTAGGATATCGGAACAATTGTTATTCTGACACTTTTATATGAATGTGGGATTTCATTTAAAATTGTGTAGTGTTCCATTTTTTGCATGTTTAAATCCGTGAATAAGTTACTTGTTCTAAATGTCCGTAGTCGATCATATTTGTGGGAACAAATATGAAGGTAAGACTATTATGAACTTGGATTAGTGGATATTCATAAGGTATGAATATGAAGCAATGGGTTGCTACCAAAGTTCATAGATATTTGTGGGAGACAAATATTGGACGACCCGCTCTCAAGATTACCCAATATGTTTCAGAACAGCGAAGGACTAAGTAAGCTTGAGTAAAGGAGATATATCATTTGTATCCTCTGACCTGAGATACATATTGGGTCTTGATATTCACCCAGTGTTATGCTTTGACTTAGTCCTTCGCTGTTCTGAAACATGAGCAGTACATAAGGCTAAGCTCAGGCATAGTACTAGGTGTTTGTGAGAGACGTATGTAGTCAAGATGGAATTTGTCTCTCTTATTCGTTGAGAGTTAAATGTCTAAGGCCTGTTAAGTCTAATAGAGAGTGATCACTCTATGTCTCTAGGATTTAACATGACATTTGTGATAAAAGGATAAATGATCGTTTCACCTAAAACATTTCAAGTGGTGACTTGAAGGAGATGATGTTATTGAATGGCACTAAGTCATACGTATTAGGGGTAACAAACCGTTGTTAGGCAGTATTTGTTGCTTGCATCAATCTTCTATGAATCTTGTGCAAGTGGGAGATTGTTGGACTCGGTCTGCCCAAGACACATACTAGATTGATTTGGCTAGTACGTTATGATCCAAGACGGGTCATACCCAATAACGAGCTAGACAAACACCCAATGGATATTTATTTAGATATGATCAATTAAATAAATATCACCTAAAGAAGATTTTTAGAAATGGGTTTCTAAATAATTGCACTTATGATTAAATCATATGGATGATTCAAATTGAGAGGAGTATAACAATGTTATTTAATTGGTTAAATAAGTTGTTACATAACATATAAAAGGTTATATGTTACAATATATTTTGAACATTCCACATGTCATGTAATATGTTACATGACATAAGATATGCATATTAGCACAATGTTTCAAAATATAAAAGATGGTTAAAGTGAATGACTAGATAGGAGGGAAAGTGAAATTTTGAAATAGTTTTCCCCCTCTTTTGGACTCCTTGGCCGGCCCTCCCTCTTTATGAGGGTAGGTGGGCTTTTGCTTATCCAAGACATGCATAAAAGAAGGTCTAGATACATTCCCCATCTTCCTTCTTGAACACTCTTCGATTCTCTCTCTAAAACAACAAGTGCAGAATTTTCCTCTCTACAATTCATTTCTAGAATTGGTTCTAGTAAAGAAAAGCAAGAATCTGGATTCAAGCTAAGAGGAAGAGTCATCTTCAAGAATCCTAGCAACAAGGGTGGTTGTTGCTTGAGCACGTGGGTATCATCACTTGAGGCTTTCAAGTTAGATAGCAAGTCGGTTCATCCACATCATCTTCTTCACAATCTTAAGCTTGGAAGAAGGTATAAATCTAAACACCCTATGGTTGTTTTAGTCTTGATAGCATGCATACATATTTGGATCCTCGTTTTGGGTTTTATAATCAAGTGTTAAAATCGGTTTTAACATTCACTAACATGATACATGTTTTTGTTTTCCGCTGCGTTTTACATTTTAAAGAGTTAAAATGGCTTTGATAATGTTCTTAAAACCTAACAGAAGCACCACTTGCCCCACGGTGGGCGCCAAACTGTTTTGGTCAAAAATCAACAAAGTGATTTCGTATTCCAAACTTAGAATGTGAGGTAGTGTGCTTTATGTTTAGAATGACAATATACTCGAAATGTAAAGATGAACACAAGGATGTAACGAGGGAAAAGTCAAGGATCCTTCGAGTTGCCTCTAGGAATCCTAGCAAAAAAAACCTCAGGAGTCGGCCTGAAGAGCCTGCTTCCTCACAATTTTATTAATAAGAAATCGAAAAATACAATGGTTTTGGAGGTTTGATCGATCGGTGCTAAGTGTTACAATGATTCAATGCTATCAGACCTAAAGTGCCAGTGAGTTGTGTGTTTCTAAACCGATCGAGTCCTCGATTACATATCAAATACATGAATAAAAAATAATCCGGGATTCCCGGGATCCTATCCTCCAACTACTTTGACCGTTAGAGCTGCATTTGTCCACTTGGTCCATTTTTTCACTAGCTAGAGCATGTATCCCAGAGGTAGTTGATGACTCAACGGTATCTGGGTCAAATAAACATGTGGCAATTACAAGGGTTAGTCGAATAAAATAAATCAGGATACCTGGACAAGTGGGATTCCCAGACTGCAGTAGGATTCCTGATCTATCTGAGCTTCCTGTGAAAATCCTGAAAATACACTACAAGTTACAATCCATTTTTATAACACAAATACAACTGACCTAGGGTTTGTAAACCTCAGAAATCCAAATTTGTTGAGCGAAAATGTCTGAATCAAAAACAACGAATACCTTGTCGAGTCCCACCGGACCAAGTGAAGTCCTCACTATATTCAAAATAGATTGACAAGCAGTGAACTGCACCAGAAATTAAGAACTACATAATTATCGTTTTACATTTGTGATCAAGCAGAGAAATTAGGGTTTTGGAAGTTAAAAACTTACTGTTTTGGGTGCAGCCATCTTCTCCAGATTGACGATCTCCAAGAATATCACCCAGTTGTGAACCAAGCGCCATTGTTGATTACGATTCTTAGGCGCTGGAATTGACACTCCTGTATTACTCGTTCCTTGATTTTGTTGCCTATGAATTCGCAATTGTGAGGAAACGAGGGTCTGATTAAGTGAGAATCGTCGAACAGTGTCAATGTTTGGAGTTGATTGACGGTGATTGTGTGTATGATGTTTGGAGAAAATGGATTTCTAAGGGAAGACGTTGAGATGGAAAGGAGTTTTCGATAGAATGGAGCGAGATGAGCAGAGAGATAGAGGAGCTTTAGTCTTTGGTCTATGGAGATTAGGTCAAACATGTGGAGGTAGAGATCTATGTTAATGAATTTGATGGGAATTCTCAACAATCTCAGGCGCTCGATGGAAAGAAGACGATGATGAGATGATGAAAATCTAGGTCGTGAATCTGCTCAAATTTGATGGCCGCTTCGCGTTAAAGGGCAGAAAAGTGATGGATCAATTTTGGAGCAAAGATGGATAATAGATTAGGTTAATAAGAATAAGCGGGGAAATGAGTTTTTTGTGGAGCGGGAAATGAAAAAAAAAATAAAACATAAAGTGACAGAAATAGATGACGCACAATTTTAAAATTGTCATCCATTTTTTTTATGACAGTTATTTTATAACAAAAAAAAATGTGCGTCATTCAGTCTTTATATTTTAGAAATTATGATAGATATTTTAAGACAATCAAATATGCGCGTCATAAAACGAGTGTGTGTCATAATTCTCGCGTCATTAAAGGCTCTTTTTCTAGTAGAACCGATGTTATTAAGTGCATTATCCAAGAACAAATGTTAACAGAACATAACAACCACCACTTCAAGTTACAGCTTGGAGGCAACGAGTTCTCCATGGAGGTAAACCGATTGCTCCAATATCCCTCTCATGATGACATCCCTTGGTGTTAGAGCAGAAATCGGTGTCTTGTGTGTTGTCTCTAAGTAGTGCTTAAAGTGAGTGAGTGTGTCCACGAAATGACCCATAGATTCGTGAGTCATGAACCAACGGTTCGTGACTTGGTCTGGTTCGTTGGACAAAAGTTAGTATAAATAGTTTTATTGTGCATGTTTCACAAAAGAACCGAGTCATTCTGAGAGATTTCAACTGTGTGTTTTTGTGGAGTTTCTCTCTCTACATTTCGATAACCATTCTTAGTGAGAATCAATAGAGCAAAGTTTTATTTAACTTGTATCTCCTCATTTTGATCATTGCAATCAGTAGTAAGACCCATTCCTCGTTTTACAAGTGGTATTAGAGCAATCCAGGTTCTTCTCCTAAATTGTTTTTGGTCAAAGTTGAGTGATGCATTTTAAGAAAAAATACTCGTCTCCACACACATCCATTTTAAGAAGAAAAAAAATACTCGTCTCTGAACAACACACCAGTCCCTCAAACAGTACAAAATGTAACTAAGTTTCAAAATGTAACTAGGTTTCAAAAGTGTAGTTAACTTTGTAGAAAAGTAACTAAGTTTTAAAAGTGTTCCAATTATGTCACTCAAGTTTCAAAAGTGTTTTAATTAGGTCACTCGACATTCATATTTCATCAAATTTAAGGGTTTTTCATCCATTTCATAGGTAACCGTGGTAATAGTTATTTTTGTTTCGTTTTTCCCTTTTATTTAAGGCTAACGTCGAGTGATAACATGGATTTTAACATTTTTTTAAAATTTTTTAATGTAAGTAAAGTGTTTTTTAATTTAATAAATATAATTCCATATATTAAAAATCCGACACCAACATCTTGTGCTTTATTTTTATTTTTTGGCACATGAAAAAATGGACATGACTCGATTTAAATATTAAGTTATCTAATTGAGACAAAAACGATATGAATGACCCTAATTGAAACATTTATAAAATTTGATTACCTTCATGTGAAATTTCCCCGTTATATAATTACTCCAAACTAGAAATAGTAACAAACTCTCCTAAAGCAAATAATAATAATGACTTTATTGAACAATCCGATATTCCGATTCATCAGCTTAGACCTTCGACCCAATTGTCTTCGGCCCATCATTGAAGCCCAACCATAATTAGTCCAACAACTACTATATAAAAATTATCGAATAATTATTATAACTTCATGATTAAAAGCCACGAGAATATAACAAAATAAATCCAATTTCATTGCTTAAATATCAATTTACATGAGTTATCTTACCTCATAAACCTATCTACAGTACAATTGAACCTTTAACTTCCTTTCTAATTTAGATCACCTATCCATTAATCTATACTCCAACTATTTATATAAATAATTTCTAATTGTACTAATAAGGGGGTTTTTCTAATCGTATGTAATCATACATCACTCCTTTAAAAGGACTCGAACCTCTACTTTGTGTTATATACATTGCATTCCTTCCAGCTAGTAGTTGAGAATGCAAAACGTTGATGCTATATAACCAATATAGCCCGTGAATCCCGTGTCGTGCTATCGCGTTATCCCTCCCGATTAACCCCGTCGTAAAGAGCGGATACGCCCCTCTTCCATCGTTGAATTTAACCTGTAAAATAAGAAACACTTAACATCAGAAATTGAGTTTTGTTACGGTTACAAAATAAGTAAAAATAAGTAAAAATGAAGCAAATTGGGCCATTTCCAAATATGTTCAATGTTCATACATAAAAATAAGTGTGTAACGTTAAGAAATATTTAAAATGCTAAAAGCATAAAAATAAGGTTGAGTGAGGAAGTCAAACAAAACAGTAGGTTGTGTTTGGCCCACTAGCTGAAAAGTTAGCTGCTAGCTGATAAAAAATAACTTTTGGTAAAGACTAGTTGATAAACTAGCTATGAAATGTAAAATGACATAAAAGTCCAAATTCTCAAGTATTTATTTAAAAGTTAGGGAAGGGTAAAACTGGAAATACTATAAAAGCTAGTTCAAAACGCTATTCCAACTAGCTTTATCATCATGTAATTAGTTACGTACTTGTACTTCTGCGCCTGTGGCCGAGGCCAATGCTAGTTGTATCGTATAGTTTCCGGTGACGACATCTTCAAGATCGAATAAAACAGTCCAGGTAGTCGGAATGTACGTCTTATTTCCTACATTCCTGTTGACATGAGCGAAAAACCAATCCGATGCATAATCGCTAACTCCAACCGTGTATACCAAATCTTGATCCGGATACAAGTCCGTGTAGCGATCCCACAACCCGTATTGCCTAAACCTGCGGTAATACAATAATTTCAGTTCCCATCTCATTGACGTTTTTCTTCAATTAAAACGAAATGAGAGAGATAGAGAGGGATGGAAAGAAAGCCTACGATTCGGTTCTTTGGCTAGCGTACAACTGGTTCATGAGGGTTGGGTTGGGTTCAGGCACATAGAACTCGGCTGCAGTGCGGTCTGGGACACCGATCTCCCAAATGGTGTGGCCATTTCTTGGTGGTTTGTGTACAAGCACACCCATTCTGATCTTACTTCCTGGTAACAGTTGAAAGTTAACCATAGTCTGGAATATCATATTTCCAAAACTAAAAATGTAACGATAAATCAGGTTTATGAGATTAAGATTTAAGAACCTTGAAAGACATATATGATGGAGTGGTACATGTAATCACCAATGTACCCGGGAACCCAAGCATACAAATGATAGAAACCGGGCCGAACATTCTTGATATTGAAGTAACCTCCTTCGTCGGTCCGAGTCCAAAACTGATAACCCTGATGATGATACACCCAAATTAGTTATATATAAGTATATAACAAATATTCACTAGAGCTAGCTTCACTCACACAAAACACTCTTCATAGAGGATGGCATTTTTAGTAATTTTTCAACGTTTTTAATGTTTTGAGTTAAGTTCTTTTTGGTCCCTGAGGTTTATCAGTTTTTTCACTTTTAGTCCAATTTAAAAAAATCGATTTAAGGGTCTCGCCTTTGGTTTTTTTCCTCAATTTTGGTCACTCTTTAAAAATACGTCCAAATTAATCGTTAAAATGAGAGGCAAGTATGTACAAATTAAACTCTAGTTCACCAACTTAAAAAGAAAGTCGATCTATCTGAAGGAGAATTTGGGCATAAATGTCATTTATAGGGTTATTGGATTTTATTAATCCAAGTTATTACCAATTGGCCAATATTAATCCCAATTTCAAAATTGCCCCACATTAATCCCAATTATTAAGGTGTTGGATTTTATTGGACCCCCTTTACATTTTTTCTTCACTCAGTTAGGGATTTTACTCAAAAAATTACCTTCGGGGTCCAATAATTATCAAGGTATTGGATTTTAGTGGACCCCTTTTACATTTTCCTTAACTCCGTTAAGGATTTTACTCAAAAAATTCTTTTCGGGGTCCAATGAAATCCAACACCTTAATAATTGAGGTTAATATGGGCCAATTTTGAAATTGGGATTAATATTGGCCAATTGATAATAATTTGGATTAATAAAATCCAATAAACCTTTAAATCGATTTTTTTTAATGGTGACCAAAATTGGAAAAAAAAAACCAAAAATGAGGCCCTTAAATCGATTTTTTTTATAAATTGAACTAAAAGTGAGAAAACTGATAAATCTCAGGTACCAAAAAGGAAGTTAACTCTGATTACATTTTTGTTTCGTAATAACAAAAAGTAACGCCTAGTTAATGATATTTTGAAATGAAGTTAGAAACTAATCTACCTTACTTTCTTCTTGCCATGATCCAGGAGTACCCGGAGAAGCCAAGCCAACAAACGCATCTTTGGCGTATGCCAACTTTACGTCATGAACTAGTAGCCGGCCGGTTACTAGACCACGTTGATGGGCACGAGGGAAATCAGACGAGTTCAAGAAATTGTACGGCCAACTCTCGGTTTGCATTAGCATCTAATAGACCAAACATGTTGAGGTAAACAATCAAATGGCATATTTTCCTTAACAACTTGCATTAAATATATATAAGACAGAATTTTACCTCTTCTTTGGCATCAACCCAAAGAGAAACCGGATCGTCTTCGGCTGGAACCGAGTTCAGATATACAAAAACGGGTCCAAAAACCTTCTTCCAGGGCTCACCGTCTCGAAATTTCATTCCTAGATCGATCCCGGCATAATGGGTGCTAAAGAACATCTAAAAGAGTATGTAACCATATATGTCAATGCACAGGATTGAAAGTCAACAAAAGTCAATGCATTTGCAATCTTAATAGGCAAGATGAACAGGTTGCGTGATAGTTATGTGTAATGTGTCCTCCTAAAATGTTAATTTACTTATTTGTCTCTCGGCTCAGTTCAATTTTTCTATCGGTTCAGTTCGATTTGGTTCCTAATAGACATGAAACTGAAACCAAATCATTATTTTCGGTTCGGTTTTTTCCGGTTTTTCTTCCGGTTTGGTTTTTTTCTGTTAGGTTTCATCGGTTTTTTCTGTTTTTTGCTCACCCCTAACAATAGCTCTTGTAACGAGTGACATTTTACTAGAAACGTATTTTGCATTGTGCACTTACAGAGAGAGTAACAGGACCAGCATGAGACGTGAGGTCTTGCTTGACGGGGCCACCATTCCGAAACTCGTTACTTGGAGTGATCATCCAAAACCCGACTGGCGGATCAGAGCAAATCCATCCATGAACGCGGTTATCTTTGTTTTCGGTCGAGTATTGGTACTTGTCGTCTACCTGTGTTCACAATTGCAACAGTTATACAATATCCACAAACAAACATATGTGTGGTGTGTGTATATATTAGGGTGGGCGGTGTGGGGGATAAATTTTTTAGGATGAGTAAAATGGGATAAGTTGATGGACCAATAGGGAGAGTGACAAATGAGAGAGAAAAAAGTATATGTCTTTTTTGTTTTTTGGAATGGTATGGGTGGGATAAGTTAGGTGGGATAAGTTGGATAGTGGGTGGGAAAAAATATGTGTAAAAAGTCTCGGCAACTCTCGGCATCTACATGCCGATTTTTTGATTTTTTTTGCCGAAAAAACGGTTGCCGAAGGACTTGGTATGGTTGCCAAACATTGCCGAAATTCCCCCTATGCCGAAATCCACTTTGCCGAAAAAAAAACTCCCCATACCGCCCACCCTTAGGATGAAACAAAAATGATACCTCCCCTTGAAGAAGAGAATTAGAAGGATGTGTCAAAAGAACAGCTTCAGGATACTCAAGGGGTACGCCCTTTTCGCGGTCTTCGAACGTTGGCATAATCCTCTGTCTTTCATCCGAAACCGCCATGTAACGAAACCTTTGGATGTTTTAAGAATATCAGTTTACTCCCACAAGTTATATCTAATGATTTTTTGTTTGTACAATTGAGACATTTTAGTAATCGATAAATAACTAAATAAGCGAGTGAGATTTAGTTGTTCTTACAGTTTATCTTGAAGCTTGAATACGATCCGGCCTTGGTAGAGGTCGAGATCCGGCCACCCTTTTAGACGTTCGAAAATCCCATACGAGTAGAAGCCGCTCGATCCCCGCAAGACAACAAACCTAAAAATGTCAATCAAGATAACAACAATGTTATTCTAACAGGATAAGAAAGATCACTGGCAGATTCAGAAATTATCACTAGGGGGAAAATATGAGTTGGTTCAAGAAAAACTAACGAACTACAGAAGCTTTTCATTTGTTTCATCACTTTGACCATAAACTTCCTTAAAAAAATAGCGAATCATGTATCTACTTAGACTTACAGCCATAGAAATATATAAGTTTTATGAATGTTATACGGTTATACGGTATATCTGAGCCCATCCCACTACTTTAGATCCGATGTGTATGGTCGTTATTATTATATAATTAGGCGGATTAGCGTGCATTGCCACGTGTTGTAGCGTAGAAAACATGGACACACAAAACAATTTGATTGACATAGCGTAAAGAAAATAAAAATACAAAGTGAATTCGTAACGAAATTAAAGTTACAAGTCAAACGCTTATAATATCAATCGTAGGTCATAAAAGTAATGTTATATACTATACTTGTCAAACCACCGACTCATGTGTTGTCCAGAAAACAAAATTTAATATTTTAATAGCACGTGACGTCACCGCAATGGACTGCCAGTAGGCGGGTGGCAATTGTGTATGGTTGGTGGGTCACGGGTTGACAGATTGGCGGGTTCAAATTTACAACCCGAACCTGACCCATATTTTTATTTGGGTCAAAATCTTCAACCTTAACCTGCACACACATAAATTTGGGTAACCCGAATATGACCCATTTGACTCGTTTATCTAAAGTTTTAGTGTAAAGTGAAATTTATAAATAATTTCTTTCGTGACTACATTTTGAACTTCTTATGTCTGTTACGTTATTATTTTGTAGTAATCATACATTACTCATTTTATTTGTATTGTACAACTCACATATTTATCTAAATAATGTTTTAAATTATTGGTACCATTTATTAGTGGCAAAGAGATAAGCGGATAAGTAAGATATAATAGAGAATCAATTTGTTAATGGCAAAGAGATAAACAAATCAAAAGTTAAAGAAACTTTTAAAAAAAGAAAAATAAATTAAATTTTATTTTTACGATTAAGGACATGACTTAATAAAAATGGGAGTCAGTTTATAAAAACAAACTAATTATAAAAATTTATTTAAATTAAAACGGGTTATCGGATCAACTTGTTTTTCAACAGGTCAACCTGGACACAACACGTTTTTATACGGGTTATACTGATCAACCCAAAACCTGATTATTTTCGTGTCATGTCCAGGTCATGTTTCGAGTCGTGTCGAGAATTACCACCCCTAGTTACTATAGATATAAATAAATACTTAAATAGCAATTTAAATAGAGAATAAACCTTTTGTCGATATTTAAAGAAACATGGTCCTCTTCCTGGGGAAATGTCCAAGGTCTTTTGAATGACAGTTCAACTATGTTTTCGTTGTTCACTATGATATCCAACTGTCTGCCCGCAAGCCTGCAAAATCGACGTATAAAAACACAAACTACATGATCACCCCCATCATATCATATCGCAAACAATCTTTATGCCTTACTTGTCCAAATTGTCCTTCGAATTCTTCGATGGATCACGCCAATTTACATCCCAATACCTGCGATAACCCACAACCTTTTCAAATATATTTCTTAGACTAAAATTAACTAGATTTTTTGGTGTATTTAGAGAATTAAAGATTAACTAGATTTTTTGGTGTAATTAGAGAAAATAAAGATAAAAGAGGCAGTACGTACCCTCGGTCTGTGTTTTTGTTATGGTCGTTGAGGATGTTGTCAATTCCGTTAAAGTTTATTCCGGTTATTGCCCCTTCTGGACTCGCGATGGTGATGCTAAAGATGCCATTGTCTACCACCACCTGAAAATACATAAAAACATTAGTCTCAAATTTTAAAAGTGGTAATGTTGTAAAGAAAAGAAGAAATTACATATATCCCCTGTATATTGTATATTTTATATATATATATAGAGAGAGAGGGGTGAGTTATTCTACATGCACCAAAAACTCTACATCCATTACATTCACTTTTTTTTCACAAAAAAAACACCAAAAAACACTTTTGAACATATTTTTTTTTAAAACACTACACCTCTAATCGCTATGTTAGCTTTTTAGAACATTTTTTTTTTAATTTTTGTGGTGTTTTTTTTTGGTGTTTTTTTTTCGGTTTATTTTTTCCAAAAAAAAACTTTTTTTAATTAATTATTTTTCTAAAAACACCATTCTTCTAGACGCACCAAAACACACATTTTTTTAAAAAAAAATTTGTATGTTTTGCCGTTTTTTTGGGTGTTTTTTTTCCGGTTTATTTTTTCCAAAAAAAAAACTTTTTTTTAATTAATTTTTTTTTCTAAAAACACCATTCTTCTAGACGCACCAAAACACACATTTTTTTTAATTTTTTTTGTATTTTTTGCTATTTTTTTAAAATAATAAAAACGCCATAAAAATTTAAAAAAAAAGGTGTTCCGGAAAGAGCATATAGCGATTTGACATATAATGTTTTTAAAATTTTGTTTTTTTAAAAAGAAAGTGCTTTTTTGGTGTTTTTTTTTTGAAAAAAGAGAGTGGATGTAGAGGGATGTAGGGAATTTGGTGGATGTATTCTACCCCAATTCTATATATATATATATATATTCTATACATATATATAGGGTGAGGTTCATTGTAGACACTTTCACATATGAAATAGCTCTTTCACTGCTCTTTTTCACATGTGAAATTATCTAAATAATGAGAAAAAAAAAGGAAAAAGAAAATTAATCACAACCATTAGATCAAGAGATCTAATAGTGAAATAAGGTGTCTACATGTCTACACTTATGAATGTGTCTACAATGGACTTTTCACTATAGAGGAAAGGTAACATGAAAACC
>JBCNJP010011796.1:0-14928 GCA_039602395.1 Deinandra increscens subsp. villosa
AATTTTCCTTTTATTTTTCCTGTAAATATAACTAAATTCTTTATTAGCCATTAAATGTTTTATGTCTTATTATTATATGATGTGGCCAATAATATTTTAAGGTGTAAATAAGAAATATCTATTGAAATCAACCCTATAATTGTATTTAGTATTTTTTTTAAACCAGAATTTCGACGTCTCCTTCAGATATAAAAAGATCATTTAAATTCAAGAGGATGACTTCTGATTGGGGTATGTTTGAGAATGACAGTTAATAAAAGCCAATGTTAGTTATTTTCAAGAGTTGAACTGTATTTTAAGAATTTATGTTTTAGTCATGGTCAGCTTTACGTTGCATTATCAAGGGTTAAGAGCAGTGATGGATTAAAACTTCTCATATTAGATGAAGACGGAAAAGTGACAAACAAAACATCAAATGTTGTTTATAAGTCTGTATTTTTTAAATTTGTAAATTTTTTCCATTCTCCAATGTTACTTTTTTTTTCTTTAATTTCAATTATCGAATTACATTTATTATAATATATTATTATAAGTAATAATTTTTTAAAAATCCGCCCGTGCGTGGCACAGGTATTATCAAATGTTGTTTATAAGTCTGTATTTTCAAATTTGTAAATTTTTTTTCATTCTCCAATGTTAATTTTTTTCTTTAATTTTAATTATCGAATTACATTTATTATAATATATTATTATAAGTAATAATTTATTAAAAATCCGCCCGTGCGTGACACGGGTATCAAAAACTAGTATATATATATATGTATGTATAATTAACCGTAGTTATCATCTCATCAGTTAAAAGTCTTCACGACTCCACTCATGACAAGGATTTAAGCAATGGTTTGCTTGATAATTCCTAAATCAAATAATTAGAACATACCTTTGTATTTGCAACTTTTGAGTCATGTATATCATATTTATTATGATTTAGTGTTAGGGTATAGACTATAATCGGTTGTACACACTGATCACGAGAGACACATACTCAAGTAAGAAAAGGAAAAACACGAGATTTATGTGGTTCGGTCTAAAGTGACCTAAGTTCACGGGCTAAGTATGATTTATATATTTATGTGCTCAAATGAAAATGTTACAATTACATCGGTATAAATAGAAGAAAAACTAGGTTAACCCCGTAATAGGCAGGGCCCGACACTATAGATGGTATTGGGCCACCGTACCCGATATTTAGAACCCATTTAATCTCTTTTTGAATCATTTGACCATTTAGACCATCATCCAGCCCATGACCCACCCTCGGTCGTTTGAGTTTTGACAACTTTGAGATTGTCGATCGGTTTAACTCTGCTTCCGCATACGTGAGCAGGGTAGTGTCTCCTCTTAGCCTTAAACCCTAAAACGAGCAATAGCAATTACATATCCATTTCTAAAACCTGCTTATACTCTTGTAATGTAAAAAGAAAAAGTAGAAACAAGAAAGCTATATGCACTTGTCTAAGGTGATTGCTTATATACATTATCAATTACTTCTATACAACATGAACCTCATACTACCTTGTATTTAGGGCTGTTCATGAGCTAAGCCAGGATTGGCTCGCGCTCGACTTAAATTCTAAACCGAGCTGGCTTCGTTTGGCTCGAATTCTAAACCGAGCTGAAACTTTGAGCTCCGGCTCGGCTTGGTTTTGGCTCGTTTTAAAATGAAACTTACACAAAACATTAAAGTAAGATGGCTTAACGCATGAAATCTTAAGCAACACATACACGACACTAGTCCGTATTAGGTCCATCAAGTCCAACAAGGTAACAACTACAAGATCAATGTTGATGAAGTCCACAAATATAAAATACCGATATCCATTGAACCATGCATTGTAGCAAATCCTCTCATCTCATGAGGCAAATCCATACTTTCATTTCATATCATTTTGGGCTAAAAACCTGTTCAGCGAATAATAGTTAAAGTAACAAGTATCTGTATCTCTAAAACTATAGATGATTTCTTTCATTTTTTTACCATCTTGATGTACATCATTTGCACCAGATGCAACATTTGTATCTCTAAATTCGTCCTCTAGCTCTCCATCACTTAATAGAATATGATCACTGGTCTCAATTCCACCAATTGATTCTTTTAAAGAAGACATTTTACAATACAATGAATTGCTTATTAGTTCACTTAATGATGATGATTTGATAAGGAAAACTTTAATGATGATTGAATGAACTGAACATGCCTCGATGGTGGTAGGATGTTTGGCGATGCCTCCAACTTGCGATTTGAGTCGGTAGTAGGTAGTCAGAGTCTCAGAGAAATGGTTGGATGGTTTTAAAAGCGGCGATTTGAGAAGTGACGATGGTTTTGAGACGTAAACATGAGTTATTTTTATTTGGCTCTTTGTAAATTGGGCTTATATATATTTAAATATTATATATTATATATAAAACTAAAATTAAGAAAGATAAAAATCGAGCCATCAAGCGAGCTAACAAGCCAAAACCGAGCAAGCTACGAGCCGAGCCACCCTTGGCTCATGCTCGGCTCATTTACAAACCGAGTTGACTCGGCTTGGCTCGATTATAAACCGAGCCACCTCCGAGTGAGATTTGAGCCACGAGCTTTTTGAACAACCCTACTTGTAATATATACATATTGAAAATGACAATATGGTCATTTTTAACCAAATCTCTTCAAATTATGAGTTGTACAAGTTGTATAACGCAAATGATATACAACACCTTGATGCATAACCTTAAAACCCTTAAAATTTGAATTTTGACGGCCGGATATATGAAATGCGAAATTTGAAATTCGAATTTATCATCGAACCAGCTTCGTTTCCTCCATAAACGCTATTCAATCATGGATCCTCCGAACGCCAACACAACCATCACAGGGAATATCAACATGATATTATGTTACTAAACTTCTGACCCTCATTTTGTTTTCTTCTGAAGATTGGAGCATTTCCACACAATTATCTCAACAGTGGAATACTTGCCAAACATATTTCAGGCTCTTCTATCACCAATTGAAGAAAGGTACACTTTAACCTTCTTTTGATTGTGTTCTTGAATTTTCGATTGATTTGTTACATATTGTCAGTTTACGGTTTGCAAACAAAGAACAAGTGTGGTGTACGTTGTGGAACAAAAGAATTAAAGTTGAAGTATATATTGGTTTGATCTGCAAGTTTTTGTCTAAGGAAATAAGATGCGTGAGCTTCTTTAAATTGTATAAAATTAAACAATAAATTAAATTAAGAGTTAATAACAGTTTGCATGCATCCCTTTGGTTTGATAGTTTTTGCGGATTGAGTCACTAAAAGTTCAAAAATTTCCATCTGACACTCTAACATTTGTTTTTCTTTACCCATTGCCTCCCTGACCCGAACGCTGTTAGAAAGGGCCGTTTACTGCCCTCACATGTGCTAGTCATGTGAGGTTATTTTCGTCATTTAATTTTGGACCAGACTTTAAAATGTTAAAAAGAGTTTGACTCTTTGTTATTAAAACCCTAACGTCACTCTCACATAACTCGTCACTCCCAAAATCGATTAAGTTCCCCGATTATCAGACCTCCGATCACTCACCATCGACAACCTTTTCATGCTCCGATCAAAGCTTAAGTGAAGCTTTACGCATACAAGATGATTCTCACAATGTGGCAAGTTCGTTCTCCTAATATTGAACCGTTCGATCCAGTTGAAATTTACGGTATGTTCATCCATTATTGATACAAAATTATGGTAATATCTTGAGTTAATCATAGCTAATAGACATTTGTAACCGATTTTTTTTTTGTTAATATCAGCAAATGAACCTAGCTTTTTCACCTTCAAAGTCCATCATGGGGGAGAGTTCATCACTGCCCATGCATGAAGTATGTGAGAGGTCAGGTTGCATATGTTGACATGGTTAATGCTGATGAGTTCTTTGTGCATGAATTAAACCATATGATCCAGTCGATAGGTTATCCGGCTCAAGAGGTAATATACTATTACTACAAAATTCCAACAGAGGACTTGAATATTGGATTGAAACCTCTTGACAACGATATAGATGTCTTAGGCATGACTCAGTATGTGGATAGATTTAAGATTGTCAATGTATATACTGAGCATGGAATTACAAGGTTAAACACCTATTTTCAGCCAAGTGTTAAGATGTCCAAAGTTATTATTAAAGATATAAATGATGAACAAGTTGGGCCCACTAATCCTACTAATCCTAGTTATAATAGATCTAACAGAGTTTTACAGATTGGATGACAAGAATAACAAGAATTCGTATTGGAAGAAGGGGATAGAGGCGATGATGAAACTTCCATTGAGTTAGAAGTAGGCAATATATACACTAAGGCTGAGTTAGGAGAAGGTAATATATGCACTACTGTTGAGTTAGAAGAAGGCAATTTAGGCAATGTTTTTGTTGATGTGAACTTAGAAGTAGGTAATGATGCTAATGATGATGATCCATTTGATGGTCTAGATGAAATTCTTGGACATGGGAGTTCTTCAAATCAAGTTTACAAGCCAGTTTGTTATGAAAGCGATCCTAATGATGCTGCTATGGATTTAGAAGTAGATGGTGAAGTTCATAAAATTATTCAACATGATGAAATATTTTTGGCAGGGTTAGCATATAACTATGTTGATGATGGTGAGGCTAACTATGGTGAGGCTGCTGAGAGTTAGGATGATATGAGTCTGAAGAATGTGAGGGGGATGATGGTGAAGCTGTTGAGTGTGAGGGTGAGGATAGTGAGGTTGTTGAGTGTGAGGGTGAGGATGGTGAGTTTGATGTTGACTCAGACTTTATTGTGGAATTGTGGATGAAGATAATATGATAAAGGATGTGGCAGTGGACATAGAAGAGTTCAGGGTTAATGTTGATTTGAATTTTGATGAGGATGCAGAGTTGAGGGGTGATGATATTTCTGAGAATGAAGAGATTGCTGAGATAGACTTAGATAATTTTGAGAGTTAAGAATCTGAGGATGACATTCTCCTAGAAAAGGGTATTAAAAAGTTGAAGAAGAGGCAGACAAATTGGAAGGCAGATTAAACAGCTCCATTCTATGTAGGTCAAACAATTCTGAGTAAGGAGGAAATCACTGATATGGTTATAAGAACAGCAGTTGCAATAGAAGGCAACTTGCATTTGTTAAGAATGATAGTGTGAGGATGAGAGTTGTTTGCTATGGTATTAGTCCAGATAATATATGTAAGAGTACATGTGAAGTTGGCGAATCATCTAGTGAGCCCAGGAAAAATAAAGCATCCAAGGGGGTAGGTGGAAGTGTAATACCTGAGCAACCTAAAAATAAAAGATTCCCTACCCCCAGTTGTCCTTGGGCTTTGCATATTTCTAGAAAACATAATGATACTGTGTGGTGTGTGAAGGCTTTTCAGGTAGAACACAGGTGTTTGAACACCAGAAATGTGAAGTTTTACACAGTATCTGCAATTGCCAAGGAAATTGAGCCAATAGTTGAGGCAAACCCCACAATACCTCTCAAATCCCTACAAAGGCTGCATCAGTTGCAAGTTTCAATTTCTAAAATCTTCAGGGTAAAGGTCATGGCTTCCAAGAAAATACATGGTGATTACACAACTCAATATCGTATATTAAGGGAATATTATGAGGAACTGATTAGATCTAACCCTGGCACAAGTGTCAAAATAGATGTTGAGAGGGAATCTAATCCAGCTAGTCCTACTGGACAGTTTAAGAGGATTTACATTTGTTTTGCTGCTTTGAGAGAGGGGTTTAAGGCATGTGGAAGAGATCTGCGGGGTTTAGAGTGGTTGTTTTATGAAGGGTCCATATCCAGAACAGGTTTTAACTACAGTTGGAGTTGATTCAAATAATGGGATATACCCAGTGGCATATGTCATAGTGGAGGCTGAAACGCTCTTGTCATGGACTTGGTTTCTGGAATGCATTGGTCAAGATCTGGACATGTCTGCTAATTCTAATTTTACCTTCATTAGTGACAGACAAAAGGTAATCTTTAATGTAAATTTTTCTCAGTTTCATTAATTATTGTAATTATATGTGAAACTACTAACTAATCCCTATCTTACTTTGCAGGGCCTCATACCTGCTTTGGAGAAGGTTTTCCCAGCTGCTGAACACAAGTTTTGTCTTAAACATATTCATCAAAATATGAAGTAAAAGTGGAGAGGGGATGTGTTGAAGGATCTCCTTTGGAAGTGTGCAACTGCCACCATAGTACCTCAATTTGAGAGGAGGATGGAAAAGGTAAAGAAAGAAGATAAAGCATTGCATCAGTGGTTAAAGGAAATCCCGGCAAAGCATTGGAGCAGATCACACTTTAGTGGTAAGTTGTTATGATTACATTTCTTTAAATTATATCATTCCTTTATAAATCTTAATGTGTATCTTATGCAGATAGACCAAAATCATATTTACTTTTGAACAACCTATGTGAGGTATTCAAAAAATAGTTGGTTGGGGCAAGGATAAACCAATAATAACTTGTTTGGTGTACATTAGGGAGTACTTGATGAGAAGGATAACTCTTGTGCACAAGATCATAGCAAAGACTGAGGGACCATTGACACCAGCTGCCACAAAGACATTCAATTTAATCAAGACATTGACCATTGACTACAATGTCATTATGGTTGGTTTCAACAGGTATCAAGTTAATGAACCATGGGGAGGTCAGTTTGTTGTTGATTTGGATAAAAATTTGCTCATGTCGTAGATGGCAGCTTTCTGGGATGCCTTGCAAACATGGAGTGGCCCGTATTTGGGATTATGCAAAGGATCATCCAGGTGCAGAAATTGTTGAAACATAGGTGGATAAAGTATACTAGATGGATACTTGGTGTTCTGTTTACCATCACACACTGGAGCCAATAAATGGGAGATCTGAGTGGATGCCATCAACATGCCTAACAACATTAATAGCACCTAAACATCACACTAAGGTTCGAAGGCGCAAGAAGAAGAGGAAGAAATCTACTGTGGACTTGGCTGAAGGGGTTTGTAAAAGTTGGTAAGTTGGCTAGGAAAGGATATAGTGTCACATGTGGAAAATGCAAAAAACAAGGACACAACTCAAGGTCTTACAAGGGGTAAGAATCATCACAACCAGTTTCACAAGGAACTCCACAAGCTTTAGAGTTTTTGATTTGTGAAACTTTATGTTTGTTAATCTTTTGAACATGTTGGGTGTTAGCACTACGTCAAAAAGTGGCTTCAGCCACGGTTTTTTCAAAAAACGCCTAGCCATGATTTAAAAAAAACGTGGCTAAAGGAAAGAAAAACTAGTTTTAGCGACACATGTTTTGTACCCGTGACTAAATATATAGCCTTTGGACCCTTTTAGCCACGTATTTTTTTTTGTTTATGTGATAACAACAATCAGGTGCATAGGCTTTAGCCACTGTTTTACACAAACATGTCGCATTTATGTGTCACACTTACAAAAGAGTGGCGAAATGCACCAAACGGCCACAGATTTTGTATTTTTTTGACAAAAAATGAATATATATGATACCTTTGGCCACACTTATATAATGTTGTGACACGGAAGAGTAGATTTTGTAGTTAGTAAATTATAAAAAACAAAATTGTTAAGTATATATTATGCATGGCTAAATGTGAGCAACGACCACTGTTTTTTAATTAGTTATGTGGCTAAAAGCTAGTACATATGGCCACTTATATTAGGTTGTGTGACTAAATAGTAGAGTGTTCATGCCCTTTCTTATTTATTATAAGTGACAAAGATAAGTAATGGTCACGATAAGATATTACTTGCGTGGCTAAAGATATGTAATGGTCACAGTAATAAATTGACACGGTAGCGTGACTTGACCTTCCGACTACTTGCCGTCAAAATCACGCACCCCCTATTTATGTACTGTATTTCCATCGCTCTATTTTGTAGCCTGATCAAGAATCATCACTCTCTATCTTCTCCTAAAAAAGCGTAATGGCTGATGCTGGTCAAAAATGGAGAATTAGGGCCGCTAATGACCCTAAACCCTATTACAACCCGCGTCCTCGTAAGTGTTTTTCATCTATGCATTTGGTTATATGGTTTTTTTTTTGTTAATTACCGATCGCTTTTGCATTTGGGCTTTTTACAGGTGGTCGGAGGTTCAAACTGAAGATCCACCACAACGGCGATATCCACCGGAATGATGCCAGAGAAGACGTGTGGCGCGGCAAGGTGGATGTTGATACCTGATATGTGCGTCGTGTGAAGTTTTCGATCAAGATTCAAGAACCAAGTTCAAATCTAGGTTTACTGCGTGCCGAACCTGGTCCGAACCTAGAGTTCGGACCGGCCGAACCTGGAGTTCGGACAGGGTTTGGCCAGCAGCTATAAATAGTGAGTTTGTAATTGTTTTGGAGACGAGTGTGTGTAGCAGAGTGAATCTTTAGTGTTTGTTTCTAAGGTGTAATTCTCTATGTCTGAATTTTTAAGTGTCTAGAGTTGTAATTGTTCGTTGATCAATAAAACAACTCTTAATTACTTGTTTCGTATCCGTTATAGCTAGATTGAGTAGACGATTCAATGCTCACGACTTTTCAAGTGGTATCAGAGCTTTCTGGTTCTTTCTACTGATCTGTGGTTGCTATTCTTGGACTTTTGACATGAAATGAATATTATTGAGTGATTTTTTTTGTGTGTTTTTGCAAATTTTTGATTAATTCGATCGAGTCTTTTGTGAAAATTTTGCTTCTAAATCATTTCTCATCACTTTTTCTGGTCCTCTGCTGCAAATTTCGTAAAAATCAGTCCAAAATCGAGCGTTTTGAGAAAAATATGTTGAGGTTCGGAGGATACTGGTGACGTTTGGACTAACTGCTCCGAAGTTCATGTTCGGAACGAGTTCGGTCACTGTTCGGTCAGAGGTCGGACATTTTTCTGTTTCGGTCAAAGTTCGTACAAGGTTCGGGCTATTTTGTGTTCGGACACAGTTCGGGGGAAGGTTCGGTGCAAGTTCGGAAGGCATTCGGTTATAGTTCGGCACAGTTAATTCTGTTTGAAGTTCGGAGTATCGTTTGAGGTTCAGAGAGAGTTCGGAACAGTTTCGGAAAACGGTGTTTAAGTTCGGATAGGGTTCGAACGATCAGATTCAAACTTTTCAACAATGTCGGAATTTCAAGCTTTTGCTGCAATGCAGAATGCAATGCAGACCATGATGAACTTTGATAAAGAAATTGGAACAAGTCAGAAAGTTCCCAAGTTATTGAAATTGGAAGATTATCATAATTAGAAACAACGATTTTCTACTTACATAAGTACGAATGATATCGATTTGTGGATTCCAATCAAGAAGCTTTATCAACACCCGACTAATCAAGGAGACTTCAAGGAAGTTCATACCTTCGACATTGCTGAAAGGAAATCATACGAGCTTGAACAAAAAGCTTTCGGTTATCTTACAATGGCATTACCTACTGAGTTACTACATCAATTTAGTACTTGCAAGAAATCGAAGCAATTGTGGGATGCTCTATCAGCAAGATGTGAGGGTAATGATGACTATAAGAAGAGTCAAAAGAAAGTGTTGAATAAAGAATTTGATAATTTTCAACATTATGAAATGAGAACATTACCGCTCTTGTTTCACAATTTTCACATCTGATTAGTGAATTAAAAGTTGTTGGAATTGTGAAAACCGATGCTGATTTGAAGGAAAAGATTATGGAACCTTTGCCTGAAAAGTGGGAGAACTATGTTTTGTTACTCACCCATGATAAAGAATACTCTACGTTGACATTTCACGAGCTTACTGTAAAACTTCATGCTCAGGAAATGGAAATGTTAAATTCCAAGAAGTCAACCGCTACTTTACAAAATCCTGAGTTATATCATGGAGAGAATACTTCTAGCATGAATGCTAAAGCTAAACCAAATATGAGTTCTGCTCCAAGTGTTGCTTTTATGGCTGGAGTTTCTGGAAATTCTCATTCTTCAAAAGGTTGCAATTTTACCATTCCAAATTTCACAAATCAGAATGCGTTGTCTGCTGAAACAACCGATGATTATGCTAAAATGATTTCTACTTTAATTACATCATCTTTTGGGTTGATTATCAAGAATGTTGCTGATGCAAAGATTACGAGAGATGATCTTGATGAACGAATTAGATTTAGCTTGGCAATACGCTATGCTAGGTCAAAGATCAAAACGATTTTTCAATAAACATGGCAGGAGTTCATCTGATTTCAATAGTAAATTGGGATTTGATAAATCAAAGTTGAAGTGTTACAAATGCTCAAAGCTTGGACATTTTGCTAAATAATGTCAACAAGCTCATGGAAGCAAACCCGGTTTTACTCAACCATCGTCAAGTAATGCAAATCAGACAGCTTTAACAAGTCATGATGATGGTGTTTATGATTGGGGTAGACATTTTAAATCATCTGCTTTGATTGTCACTCATAATCAACAAGAAGATTATAGTTCAGACACAAGTTCACCACCAAGTTCCTATGAATCTGCTGAAAACTTGGAGAGTTTGGTGAAAGAAAATGTTTCGTTATTGAATAAAATTAAAAGCATTCTGAGGAATTTAAGTTGGTGAAAGAAGATTTGATGGTGTATAGGAAACATGAGAAGGAATTAATTTTGAAAAATGAACGTTTGATGACAGAGGTCAAGTTGCTCAATTTGTTTGAAAAGTCAAAAATCAAGCGGAAGATGCTGAAGCTGCAAGTGCAAAGACCAAATATGAGTAAAATGGATCCCTACTGTCGTATTAACTAATTCATCGAAAATATATGTTAAAATGATAAATTAGAGTATATACATAAAGTGTATAAATAAAACTGGAACAATTCAATGAATCCGGATCAACTCTTCTTCCTGAGGAAATGTAGTTCATCCAGTTCTGTTCTTCTTCACCACTGAAGTTCAATCGGTTCCCATCTTGTTCTTCTTGTCTACAATGTCTGCTAACCAAAATGCCAACATACTAACATAACATAAGAATATATACTTCATGTAAGAACACAATTATGAGTAAATTGGAGGTCTACTATGATTCATCGAAAATGTATGTTAACTGAAAAAATAGAGTATATACACAAACTGTATGAATAAAACTAGAACAACTTATGTTAAAAAAAAACAGAATGAATACTATCGTATCCGGATCAAGTCTTCTTCCAACCAATTTCATCTGGTTCCCTTATTGTTCTTCCTTTCAGCATGGACATCTGTGTATTTCTCATCATCATTTGCCAGCAATAGATGACACAATAATTTAACTCACAGTAGGCCAGCAATAGATGACATGTATTCTCTCTATGTTACCTATTGATATGTGTACTAAGAATAATCCCCTTGGACACCACTGTATTGAGAGCTTCTTAATGTCCTGTATCTCTCATTTCCAGCTAGCTGTAACAAAACATCAGATCTTAGATTAGAAACACTTGATGGTATTATTTAGATGATCACATGAATTCTTTGTCTGCTCCTAAAGCAACAAAAAAACGTATATTGTTATTTTCAATATATATTTCTAAAATGAAAAAAAAAACTACACCTCAAATAATGGTCGTCGGAATCACTTAACCCAAGAACATAAAGGCAACATATTAAGAAATAGAAAATACGATGCACCGTCACCGTTGGGTGAATCCTTCAACATCATCAAACGTTGAACTCCTCAGAGCAGCGGTGGTGTAGTCTTCTTCCTCTTCGCCATCAATGATGGTGGCTAGGGTTTCACCTGCGATAACAATTATCAGTAACAATCCACAAAAACGACTAATTAAGAAACCCGTCACAAAATAGAAGAGCATAGTAACGCAGCGGCGAAGCAAGATGAAACGAAAAGAAGAAAAAAATCAAATCGCCTCATCGGTCCGTACATTTGATAAACTCACCGGCGATGCTTGCATGTGGAAGTTAACCACCGCCACACTCAAATTCTCTGAACCACAAACTGATGTTGAACCACAAATTCACACTGAGATTTCAAGTGAGATTTCTTGAAGAAAGAGAACCGTGATATTCCTTGTTGATGGAGAGAGAGTAACTATGAGAAGTAAAAGGTAAGAAAGAGAGAGAAGAGGAAAACGTCTCTACACATAGTTGTTGATGTGGTTACAGATGAGAACAGTTGGTTACTTGAGAACAGTGTGGTGGTTGCTTTCAGACATGGGGTAAGGCAATGAAAAGGATGGCATGAACAGATAATCACTGTAGAGTCACATCACAAAGCAAAATAAAAAAAAGGAAAAGGGCACGTGTAACTTCCTTATAGGTCTATTCTTATGAATAGTTACTTATGTGTGTTACCGATCCATTAATTTTTGTATATATATATAATTAACATCCCAAAAGTGTGTTGATATGTTTAAGTCATTACAAAAACGTTTGGTTAATTATTTATACAACAAAACTACCCTTAATGGGTCAAAACGCATAATTCTCATGTTCATGATAAAAATCCAGTTTTGATGGTTTTAAATCATCATAATATACTTATAGAACTTTTTAGAACAGATTAGGACCATTGGTTATTAGTAATTGTGACTATAAGAAATTTTCCCCACTTAAAGTGTGCGATTAATGTTTGACTTTTGACATAGAGGACTTTTGGTCAAAATCAACAATAAGGTTTTGAAGAACACATAAAAAAACGAAAGTTTGACGAAGAAACTTACCCTTGAAAGTCGAAGGAGACTGATCAAATCGAACGGTCAAACTGACGAGCGTTGACTTTTGAAAACTCACACGAATAGACAAGGCACAAAATTGCAACTTGCAGATGCTTGAACAAGGTTTATTGAAGCCATGTCAACATGTATTTATAGGGTAGAGGGTCATTTAGGGTTTTATTTGAGCATAAGTGTGATTTTGTTAAGTCTTGGAGAAAAAGTCAATATGTTTAAGTATGGAAATGAATTAAATTGATTAATGAATTCGAATTAAACATGGAATTGACTTGGAGAATAATTTAGGAGACATTGGGATGAAATTACAGGAGAAACAGATCGAAAAACGGATCAAAAATGAAGTTTATAGGCCCAAAATAGTGAAGAAAACGAGCTGGTCGCGATCAGGTCACGTTAAGGAGAATTTATAACCACTGAAAAACTGATGATGCCTCAATGGTTAGGACGCTGATTTCAGACCCGGAGGTTGCGGGTTTGATCCTAGTGGCCAGAAATACTTTTTTTTTCTTTTCCTTTTCCTTCTTTCTTCTTTCTTTATTATTATTATTTTCCTGTTCTTTCTTCTTTGTTACTTATCGGATTGACCTCAAACTTTAAACACAAGCTCGAAATATATTAAAGCACATCATGAGACTATAAAATGTGATTTTCGAGATTCACGGATCGTCTGGTTAACTCCCGAATGCGCATAAAAATCGAGATTTCGTTATTAGTGTTTCGACCTTCGATTTCCACGAAACTTCACACGGACCTACTTGTGTGCGTGACTAGTATTACCCACAAGTTTAACATGTGTTCGGATTCGCGTAGTCACTCAGTTTGACTTAAATAACGAAAAAGAATGAATTCACGATTTAAAATGCGATAAATGCAAGACATTCAAACAATTCATGATCAATACATTAAATGACATAATTAAACATATCAAAATGATAAAAGAGATAATAAAATGAAATAGAACATGATTCTTCATTGATTATCAACCAGGATTAAAAGTTTTGGGTCGAGTACAATGAAATGAAAAAACCAAAATGTATAATTTCCCCTACTTTAGGAAATTTCGTCCCGAAATTCAATCTCGAGAAGACTGTGTGAACAGGTGCGGATACTTGGTCTTCATTTGGTCTTCACATTCCCAGGTAAAGTCTGGTCCCCGTTTAGACTCCCAACGAACTTTGACAATTGGAATACGACTGCACTTGAGTTGCTTTATTTCACGATCCATGATTACCATAGGTTTCTCAACAAAATGCATAGACTCATTGATACGGATATCATCAAGTGGAATGTGGAGATTTTCGTCAGCCAGACATTTATGAAGATTCGACACATGAAACGTGGGATGAACATTAGCGAGCTCAGGTAGAAGCTCTAGTCTATAGGCCACTTTACCGACCTTTTCCAGAATTTTGAATGGACCCACATATCGAGGTGCTAGCTTGCCCTTATTACCAAATCGACCGACACCCTTCCAAGGAGACAACTTGAGAAGAACCATGTCGCCAATTTCAAATTCCAAGGGCTTACGTCGTTTATCAGCATAAGTTTTCTGATGACTTCAAGCAGCGAGCAAATGATCATGAATCTGAGAAATTTTATCAGTCGTTTCCTGAATCAACTCGGGACCGGTGATTTGAGATTCATCGACCTCGGTTCGACAAATAGGCGAATGACATTTACGACCATAGAGAGCTTCGAAAGGAGCCATACCAATGCTCGAATGATAGCTATTATTATAAGAGAACTCGATCAATGGTAAGAATGAACTCCAACTCCCACCATATTCGATGACACACGCCCGGAGCATATCCTCAAGAGTCTAAATAGTACACTCAGGCTAACTATTAGTTTGAGGATGATAGGCAGTACTGATATCCAAATGAGTCCCCAAAATAGATTGGAGAGATTGCCAAAAATGCGACATAAAACACCCATCGCGGTCAGATTTAATACTCAAAGGAGTACCATGGCGGAAAACGATCTCATTGACATAGATTTGAGCCAAAACCGGGGCTCCATCGTTCTCATGAATAGGAAGGAAATGAGCAGATTTGGTTAAACGATCAACGATGACCCAAATGGTATCATATCCCTTGGAAGTGCACAAAAGTTTTGTAACGAAGTCCATCGCGATGTCTTCCCACTTCCAAACGAGGATTTTTGGATGTTCAAGCAGGCCAGAAGGTCGCTGATGTTCGGCCTTGACCTTTGAGCAAGTAAGGCATTTGGCCACGAAGAGTTGACCTTTGAGCAAGTGCTTGGACCACCTCTCAATATTCCCAA